>APFE031006774.1:159612-174188 GCA_000404065.3 Pinus taeda
TTTATTTTTCTACAGGGTTTGTGGCGATGCTCATCTAACAACCCGAGCCTATTATGGGCAATTTGATAGTTGATTTTAAAATTTTCGATATAATGAATCGAGTGTGCCCCCACAATGTATCAATTTCATGGTTGGTCTTCAAGTTTTCATTACAATAGGTTGAGTTCACATACATCGCGTGTCAATTTGATGGTTGATTTTTAAATTTTTGTTGCAATGTATCGTGTTGTCTTAGGCTAAGATTTTAAAATCGCTATATATTTAGCATTTAAAAAATAAATTATTCTTGGGTGTTCATTTTTAATGTTTTTTGTCATAAATTTTTTCCGTAACGTCATGCTTGAAATATTTTGAAAATTTGAGATTTTTTTGTCATCATAATCTTTGGTTTTGATTGCATGGTTGAAAACTTGTCAAGGTTTTAATGTTTTTCTAAGTCATTATATTTTATGTTTAATGCTATGGTTGAAAATAATTACAAATTCAGGGTTTTTTAGAGTCAAGAAATTTTATCTTTAACAACATGGATGAAAATTGTTGGAACAATCAAAATTTGAGATATGATATTTTATCTTTAACATCATGTCCGAGAATTGTTGGAATTTTATAGTTTCTCAAAGTCCAAATATTTTATCTTTAATTCCATTACTAAAAAATGTCAAAATTGTAACTCAATTATTTTTTTGTTATTCCAGAATCAACACTTTTCTTTTAAGGGTATTTTTTTCATCCATTTTGCAAAAAAAAAAAATTGGTTTTTATTTCCATTTTAAAAAAATGTTGAAAATTTACCCTAAAAAAAAACATCATTTTAGAATACACAATTTTCATTTTTGGGTTGTTTTTTCATGTTTTTTCAGGGTTTTTGGGCTAGAGTACCCACTTTGAGATAATAGTTCCTGTTTGATTGGTAACTATGTTCATGGCAGAAGAAACGAAAGATGAGGGGGCAAGAGATCCTTTCAAAATATTGCCCGAGGAAGCCCTCGAGCGACAGAGGAATACGATGATGGATAACTTTGCCTAGATCTTTCGACAACTACACACAAGCGACACATCTTCATCCAACTGCCATTTTGGAGGCACCACTCCTTTCAAGTTACAAGTTAACTTCAATATTCCCATATTTAAGGGCAAAATTGATGATGACGTCATAGATAAATGGTTGAATATGTTGGAAGGATATTTTTCAGTTCATGACTTTTCCAATTGGGAAAAGATTAGTTTTGAACTTCTCAAAGCTGCCCAATACATTAAGGAGGGAAACCTACTTTAAACAAAAGTACGAGAGGGAATCCTCACTTTTTTTAGCCACACCCACTTGGGATTCTTTCTGAGACACCATGAAGGAATAATATTACCTTGTTGGGAGCTATGAAGATAAATACATAAATTGGATCATGCTACAATAAGGAAGGGACCAAGATGTGTCGGAGTTGACAAATATTTTCCATACCCTCTGCAGTAAGTTGTGTATCAAGGATTCTGAGCGGAATTTGGTACTCAAGTACTGCAACTAACTATACAGGTACATCTAGGATGAGATGGAGTTCTTGGACATCTCCTCGTTCAACACGATATATCGATACACTATCAAGATTGAGAAAAAGTTTCAACAGAAGAAGTGAGAACTTGGATTTGCGAATCCAAAGCAAGGAAAAGGCACCCCCAAACCACAGAGAAAAGGCCAAAGCCAAAGTGGGGTGTCCTAGGACAACCTGCTGAAGCCGTAATAAAAGAAAAACACCATGAAGACAAATAAGTACACGGGAAAAAGGTGTGAGTTCCGAAATAGCTCCACTCACAACACAAGTGAGTGTCAGGCCAAGCAATCACTAGCGACCGAGCTAAAGGCTTATGAATAAAACACATGTTTCGACTTTGAGTCAAAACTCAACAAGGGGAATGAATAAGGGAACCAGATCATTGACGCAGAGCCTTATGCCACTATGACCACCACCAAATCCTAGAAGAATGACCCTGAAGATATAGAGGAGGGGAAATGCAGCTTCCACTAGTAGATGTGTGTTAAAGGTTCTCCGTTGCAATTTATTGTCAATAGCAAGAGCCAAAAGAACCTCATTTCAGTAGAGGTCATGAAGTAGTTGGGCCTACCGACAATAACACATCTACAGTTTTACACCATCGGGTGGCTTCACCAAGGATGAGATCTTCACGTCAACCAACAGTGTCGCCTTCCCTACAACATCAAGCCCTTCATAGATGAGGTTTTGTGTGATGTTGCTCCTCTTGAAGTTTGTGATGTATTATTAGGAAAACCATACTTGTGGAAGTGGCATGCTATATATGATTCTATACCTCACTTTGTGATTATTACTTTGGGAAATAAGTTATACAGGATACTCGAGGTATCCCTGCATAGCACAATCCCTTTGACCATTGCAAAGTAATGCACTAAAATCATCTCGCAGACTATGAAATTTGTTTTCCTTATGATTCACCCTTAGGGCAAGAAGAATGTTATGGCCATGGATTCCATACAAGGCTCCTTCGCACAACATTAGCAGATGGACAAGGTAATGGAGGAGTATAGGGACATTTTCGCCTCACCTAGATGGATACCTATGCACTGTCAGGCCAAGTACTCCATCGATTTGACCCCGGGTGCACTGCTACCCAATGGACTGATCTATTAATGCTCTGCTATGGAGAATGATGAGATCAATAGGCAGATTTAGGAGCTGTTGCAGAAAGGGCACATCATGCCAAGATCATCGACCTACAGTAGCTCGATTGTATTGGTACAAAATAAGTATGGGACTTGGAGAGTTTGTATTGACTATTGGGTGATGAACAAGATCACTCTCCAGAATAGGTACCCAATCCCATGGATTGATGACTTTTTGAACTAGGTTAAGGGGGCCAAATATTTCAGCAAGATTGACTTGAAGTTCGGTTATCACTAGGTGCCTATCGAACCCTTTGATGTGTGGAAGACTACCTTCAAATCCAAGGAGGGCCTTTTCGAATAGTTGTTCATGCCTTTTGGGTTGACGAGTTCCCCTGCAACCTTCATGAGATTGATGGACAACATCTTGCGACCCTTCACCAATTCATTCATGGTGGTGTATTTAGATGACATCTTGATCTTCAACCAGATTTGGGAAGACCACCTCCACCATATTCAATAGGTCCTTCAAATCTTGTGACAACACAAGTTATGTGCTAATTTGGAAAAATGCACTTTTGGCATGACCTAAGTTCAATATATGGAGTACATCATTGATGAGAAGCATGTGCATGTTGACCTAGCCAAGATACAGGTGATTCGGGATTGGCCAGCCCTAACCACTTTAACAAAGCTTCGCAAATTCTTGGGTATTTCCAATTTCTACTGCAGGTTCATGTTGGGGTTCTCTCATATCAGCTGGCCTTTAAGTCAAGTCACCAAGGGCAGAGTGAAAGCAAATTTTTTTTGGTCTAAAAGCCAACATAAGGCGTTTGTTGAGTAGAAGCATCACCTCTTCTCTGCACCAATGTTCACATTACCAGATCTGAAACAACCATTTGAGATTGAGACAAATGCATCTGGCTATGCTATTGGTGCAGTTCTTACTCAACAAGGGCATCCAGTGGCTTACCACAGTGAGACACTTTCAAACACAGTCTGAAATTATCCCACTTATGAAAAAGAAATGTATTCCGTTGTGCAGGCATGTTGTTAATGGAAGCATTACATTATGGGGAAGGAAACGATCATCCATATAGACCATCGACCCCTGCAGTTCATACAAACACAAGGGAAGTTTTAGAACAATTGCCATCAGAAATGGTCCACATACCTGCAACAACTCCATTTGAACATTAAGTACAAGAAGGGAAACCCCAATAATGTTGCAGACTATCTCATCCAACCACCAGTTGTGGTGTTGATCACTGTGATTGGCTCTTGTAGGCATGAGACTTTGGGGTGGACGCATCTTTATAAGAGTGATCTAGAATTTGGCAACACATACTAGACACTCTTGGAAGGTAAGCAAGTACCAAATTTTCACGTCGAGGATGAAATGTTATGCCACCTGTGACACATTTGTGTTCCTTCCAATGAGAGTCCAAGATGATTTGGGAGGAGCACTACAGCCGGGTTGCTAGACATTTTGGAGTAGAGAAAACAATGGTAGTACCACAGAAGTATTTATTATTATTATTAATGATAAAGAAAACTATTAATATATAAATTAAACATATGTACAACATGCAAAAAGATTCTTCACCAAGTAGATTCACATTCATTTTATTATGGAGATTCTTAATTTGTAAATAAGCCTTGTTACAATATTATTGGCCAATACCTTAGCTCATCAATACCACATGTCCAAAAAACTGTAACTCACTTTATATGACAAGTTTTTAGTCAATGAATTTAATAGGGGACATTTTTTTAATAAATGAATTTAATAAAAAGGAGAAAAAACGACATAACTACTTTGAAAATAAATCTCAACCTTTGATTTATGTATACTACCAAGAATATTTTAGAATATTGATCTCCACCATCCACTTAATAATTATTGATAACTAAATTAAAATTATTAAATCCGAATTCCATGATAAGCATGCCTATCCGTATAATAACTTTCAAATTCTAAAACTTATGAAATATATTATTATAATATATCCTTATTTAATTTAGCTTATTTTTTTTATTTGCTAAATTATGTGAGTTTTAAAATGACTCATCAAAGTTTAATATGACTAGATTTTTGCCCCATTTTTGAATAGTGACAAAGTGTCTTAACAAATACCTTATCATCGGGACATTATTTAATTCATATTATTATAAATTAGTTAATTTTATTGTAACTTATTATATATATAGTATTTTTCAACTTAACCTAATTTTTTTAAACCATTAATTGAATGATGATAAATTATAAACTATGTTAACTCAAAATACGTTATATTATAATTCTTAATTTTTTAAAAATATAAAAAAATATATTATAATGACATAGGTTTTTGTCGAATAATATTATCAATACCATATTTATTTTATTTTTGAAATATCTTTTCAATATATTAAATAATTATATCTACCGGTATTAAAATTTTCTTCCATTTTAAAAAAAATTTATCTATTTTATTAATTATAAATGTAATATTAATTATAATTATTAATTTCTATCTCTTAAAAAAAAATATTAATATTAGATTAGGTTGCAACATCTCTCAAGTATTAAGTATTAACTTGATAGTAAATCAAATGAATCTTGGAGTTGGTAATGCTCTCATAGCTTTGAGCTTTTGGGCTTTGAAACGAAAAAACATCATACTTATATGTGGATCAGAGTTCTTCTGTGGTATCTGCTCCATGGTGGAGTCAGAATCAAGAATTAAGAGGTGGCCGACTTATCCAGTCAACTCTTTTGGATGCGCCAAACTCGTTGCAGCTACTGGAAGCTCCATAATATGCACAAGTTTATACAATGCATCTAGACTCTTACTTTCTAACATTCATATAATACTTTTACTTTCTAACATTCATATAATGCATCTTACTTTTAAGTTTCATCTCACTTTTTAAGTTATTAACTAAATCATATATTATAAATTATGTTTTTGTCAAAATACATTATTAACCACAGGCATAGCATTATAATAGCTTTAATTTTTTATTAAAAATTTTATAATAATTTTTTTAATTTTTTTTTTTAATGAGTTTTTATTTTTATGATGGTCATTGGGTGTACTATTAAGACATTCTATAATGTGAAAATTATTCGTTTGAAATTTTATAGATAGAGCGATGTTAAGAGCAGTGTAACCAAGCTTGGTGCAATCTCCAAGTGATTTTGATGACTTAAATGCCCTTAAATCATAGTTTCTTGAGCGAACTATTAAATGTGTAATCTTTAAAAAACAAAAAAATATAAAATTTTACTTTCATTTCCAATCAATTTAATGATATGATTTTATCTTTTAATATTCATATAATAAAAAATATACTTAAAATTTATCATACCTTCATTACTATTCAAAAAATAAAATATCTCAATTTACTATAATTTTCAAATTCCAAAAAATATATAAAAATTATAATGATATATTTTTTTATAAGTTAATCCACATTGTAGATTAATTAATATTAGGAAATTGCATAAGAAAATTAACCAAATTTTTGTTATCAATTTTATTACAAACACACTAATGTAATTATTATTAATTAATTGATATTTTAAATATTCATTTTGTATAAATTGATTACAAACAGGCTAATTTGATTATTATTAATTAATTGAGATTTTAAATATTCATTGAAAACCATTTAAACATATCATAAATTTAAATCATTTTAAATTACCAAACTCAACTTATTTTAATAAATCGATAAAAAATATTATAAATCAAAATTTGAATTTACAAATTTCATATGTTTGAGAATAATTTCAATTATTGAACTCAATAAAATTTAAAGAAATATATTATTATTATATTTTAATCATATTTATTCACTAATTAATTATTATCACATTTATTATATTTATTGCACATCACACATATTATTAAGTAATATGTAATTTAGTCACCAGATACCATTAGAATTCTCAAATTTTTTTAAACAAAATTTGTGACTGATCTCGAAGAGAGATTTTTCTAAACGCCATGAATCATGGAAGAATAAGTTCAGAAATAATAGTGGAATTTTATTAATTGAAATATGTTGCCAAAGCTCACAATAAATTGACATCTAAAAAAATTGTAGCTTTGGTACGTTCTAACAGAAAAAGAGAGAATTTGGATCTGCAAATCCGAAGCAAGGAAAAGACACCCCCAAACCACAGAGAAAAGGCCAAAGCCAAAGCAGGGCGGCCTAGGACAACCTGTTGAAGCTGCAAGAAAAAAGGAACACTATGAAGACAAAGAAGGACACGGGAAAATGGTGTGAGTTCCATAAGAGCTCCACTCACAACACAAGTGAGTCTTAGGCCAAGCAGTCGTTAGTGGCTAAGCCGAAGGCTTCTGGATCAAACACATGTTTCGACTCTGAGTCAAAACTTGACAATGGGGAATGAATAAGGGAAGCAGAGCATTGATGCGGAGTCCAATGCCACTCTAGCCACCACCAAAATCTAGAAGAATTAGCCTGAAGATATGGAGGAGGGGAACATGTCTTCCACTCACAGATGTGGGTGAAAGTTTCTTCGCTATAGTTCATCGATAGCGGGAATGAAAAGAACCTCATTTTAGCAAAGGTCGTGAAGCGGTTGGGCCTATCATTGATAACACATCCACAACTATACACAATCGTGTGACTTCACCAAGGACAAGATCTCTACATCAACTAGTAGTGTCGCCTTCCCTATAGCATCAAGCCTTTCACAAATGACATATTGTGTGATGTTTCTCCTCTTGAAGTTGGTGATGTATTATTAGGACAACCATAATTGTGGAAGTGGCATGCCATATATGAGTCTAAACCTCACTCTGTGATTATTACTTTGGGAAGTAAGTTGTACAAGATACTAAAGGTAGCCCTGCTTACCACCGTCCCTTTGATCATTGCAAAGTAATGTAGTAAGATCATTTCCCAGACCAAGAAATTTGTTTTCCTTATGATTCGCCATGAGGAAAAGAAGAAGGTTGTGTCCATGGATTTCCAAAAAGGCTTCTCCTCACTGTGAAAATTATATCACCGAAACATTTGATTTACTTTGCCTACTTATCTTCCAATAAGTTATTTATGAAATTCCTTCAATAAACATTAAAATAAATTATGCTGCAGATATCATACCATAATACAGAAACAACCACATGTACAAGAATCAACACATCGGCACAGATATTTTGCACAACAGTCCCCAGAAAAACCCAATGTGGGAAAATCAGTGCAACAAGGGAGGATTTCATTATTCAACAATTCTTCAGTACAACACGGTGCCAAATTGGCTTACCCAACAAAGAGAAAAAATTCTCTAGCACTTCTCCCAATACCAGCATCAGCCTGGCTGACCTCTGCGTAGCTCCCAAACACCCTGCTTCTCTGCGTCAACCCTAGTCCTCTTTGCATCACCCACAAAGGCCTTCTAGTGACTGTGCAGTTTGTTGCTGCCTCTGCATCTGTCTCTCTTGCCTCTGTGCTGGTCTTTCGGTGCTAATCCCAACTCTCTGTTTTGTACTTGATGCCTCCTGCTACTCTCTAGACCACTAGTTCAAATTTCTTAGTTAACCCTGCTCCTGAAATTGAACTGATTGGTCTCCCTTACTGTATCCTCCAACTGACCCTCAAACCTCTTCTTATACTTTTCTTGTTAGTCCATCAACGTCCGAGATTAAATTTCTAATCAACAAATAAGACTAGATTTGGATTGATCCATGACTTTTGGACCATACTAACCTAGTTATTTATTAATACCCATTAATATTTTATTTTTCCTAAGTTTAGACTTAAGAACTCAATTAAAAATATTAATTATTTTAATATCTCCCAAACGAGTTAGAATCTGCCCAAACCATTTCTAGGTCTTGGAGATCTCATGTGCTTTATCCTCTCCACCAATTTTCGTGGCTAGATCACATTCAATGATGCCCAAAATAAATACTTCATTTTAGCGAGGACTGTGCTCTAGTAATACTCCTCAGTGAGTATCACCCTAATCATCCAGCATCGGTTCCTGTGCTGATGCTAAGCCTCCCTACCCAACATCCTCTGCACTTTTGGATCCGATACTGCTACCCATGGCTCTGATATCGCCACTGTTGCATCTATATGGTATCTCCCTCTACATCTATATGATATCTCCCTCTGCATCCATACTACTACTAGTCCTTTCTCCAAACAATGCATCTGCACTGCAACTCCCTCTACATCCGTGCTCCTATCACCCCCATTTCTACTACTAAAACAAATTCTTTATCATCCCCATATTTTCCCTAAAATAATCAAACTTTGTCCTTCCAAGGGCCTTGGTGAGGATGTTTTCCACCTGTTCTCTTGTAGGAGTGTAGCTCAATTGTACAGCTCATCGTTGGACATAGTCTTTGACAAAGTGACACCGGATATCAATATGCTTTGATCGATCATGAAACACTAGATTCTCAAAGAGCTTGATGCAACTATGATTATCACACATGATCTTGGTCACCTCCATTTTTCTTCTAAATAGGTTCACAAGTAGTTTTCTAATCCATATGGCCTCACATGAAGTTGTTCTTGTCTCCATATATTTTGCCTCAGATGAGCTTAGAGACACAAAATTATATTTCCTATTGCACCAGGAAGTCATTCATGATCCAATGTTGAAACAATACCTAGAGGTACGTTTTTAATCCATTCAACTTCATGCCCAATCTGCATCAGTAAATCCACTCAATTTGATATCCTTACTCCTTGTGTACAAGAGTCCGTAATCGACTGTTCCCTGTAAATACTTAGGAACATGTTTGGTTGCTGCCTAGTGTGCCCTCTTTGGTTCCACAACGAACTGATTGAGGGTTTTGACAATGTAGTAAATGTCTGGCCTAGTATTGACCAGATACATAAGGGACCCTATGAGTTGCCTGTATAAGGTGGGATCAACATCCTTGTCTTCTAATGCATCAATATTCTTCTAGGATGTGATCATTAGAGTAGCCATGGGTCTATAGTCCTCCATCCTGAATCTTTTCAAGATTTTTGTAGTATACCTCCCTTGCCCAAGGAAGATCTCTCCCTTTTGCGGCCAAACTTCCAACCCTAGGAAATAATGCATTCATCCCAAACCCTTCATATCAAATTATGTGGCTAGATTCTTCTTGCAGTCCCCAATGAGCCTGGATGATCCTGTTAGAAAGAGATCATCCACCTACAATAGTAAGATTAGAGGCTCATTCTCTACAACCAGATAGTAGAGATTTGGATTCACATTATTATTGACAAATTCTATCTTCTGCAAGTAGCCATCGATTCAACCATACCATGCTGTAGGTGCTTGTTTCAACCCATACAAGGAATTCTTCAACCTGCATACATGAGACTTCTTCTCATGTGTCTCAAAGCCCTTTGGTTGTTCAATGTATACCTCTTCTTCTATTACCTCGTTCAGAAAGTCCATTTTGACATCCATCTAATGATTCAATCTCCCACCCCATTTGTGCTACAAGAGATATCACAGTTCTAATAGATGTATACCTGGCTACCGGGACAAATGTCTCCTCATAGTCATTTCCTTTCTTCTGAGAATACCCCTTAGTCAAAAACCTGGCCTTATATTTCTCAACGCTACTATCTGTAGCATATTTGATCTTGTAGATCCATCTTGAACTTACCATTGATCTGTCTTGAGACCTTGTCACTACTTCCCAGACATTGTTCACCATTATGGAGTTTTACTCCTATACCATCGCATCTAGCCAAACCTGATGTTGAGCTGCCTCTTGGAAACTAGCAGGATCCCCATCCTGAGCTACTAATGCCTGATATCTATCTAGTTGTTTTCACTCTACCAGCACATTCTTCTATTAGCTCCTCCTCATCCTATGAATCTTCCTGATCTCAGGAAGATTTCTTTACGTTCGTTGGTTGAATAGGTTTAACCAATGGCTCCTCTTTTGAATACTCCTCGGAAGGCATCTCACAAGATTTTATGGCATCCATGTTCTCCATGAACTTCACATATCCCACTAGATATCACTTTTCTGTAGTTTGATCCAGATTTTTCCTCTTTTCCTTGGGTACACGACAATATGCTAAACTCCCAAATATCCTAAAATGACTCACTTCATGTGTCTTCCCTATGAAAAAATTCTCTAGAGTAATCTTTCCCAATGCCCTATTAGAATTCCTATTCTAAACATAGACTTCTGTGTTGCAAGCTTCTGCCCATAGGAATTTTCGCATATCCTGATCATACATAATGGCCCTAGCTGCTTATACAATAGTCTTGTTCTTCCTTTCTCCTACTCCATTTTGCTCCAGATTTTAAGGAGATTTCCAATCTCTTCTGATGCCCTCCTTATCACAAAAATCAATGAATTTCTTATCGACATACTCTCCACCATTATCTGAGCACAAATCTTTTATTTTCTTCCTAGTCAGATTCTCCACTAGAGCCTTGAACTCTTTGAATTGATAGAAAACCTCATCCTTGGTTTTCAGAAAATAAATCCAAGTTTTCCTTGAGTGGTCATCAATGAAGGTAAGGAAGTACTCGGCACCACTAAGAGATTTAGTGGACATAGGTCTACAGATATCTGAGTGTATCAATCCTAGTACACTCTTGGCCCTGTTTTTACTTCTAGGAAATGTTGCCTTGACATACCTTCCTAGAGCATATCCTCTGCATACATCATCTCGTTCTATACTAAGATCCATAACTCCTATTAGAGTGCTCCTGAGAATTCTTAGAGCCCCATGGTGCAAAATTCGCATTCTTCTATGCCATAGTTCATTCAAGTCCTTGTCTCCATGACTGCCTATTAGTGCCATTGGTGATTCAGGTTGTAGTCTATACAACCTGTTACTTTTGATCCCGATCTGAACTTTCTTTTTCCAACTCGGTGTTTGATGTATAAATTCTACTTGATGAAGAAGACATCATAGACCTTACCTTGAAGTTGCAACATAGAAATTAAGTTCATCCCCAATCTTGGTACATGCAGCACATTGGTAGCATAGAACCATTCTCCTGATTCTACTTGAAAAACCATGGTACCCCTCCCTACTAGAGTACACTTTACCTTGTTCCCCATGGTGATCTGAAAGTTGATCTTCTCCTCTCGATAATCTGAGAAACATTCCTTGATTTTTGTCATATGCCAAGGGGCTCCACTATCTATATACCATACCTCTGATGATGCATAACTAGTCATGCAAGCCGCTTCTTCTTCTTGCCTCGAAGCCAACATAGAGAAATCAAGATCACTTTCTCTTGTGTAATTTTTTGACAATCTATGCAAGTCTCCTGACGCGGATACCTCTATATCATGGTCTTGACCCAATCTTTTATTTTGCCTTCCTCTCTCTAATTAATTGCTCAGATACCATGTGAAAATTCTATCACTGCAACATTTGATTTACTTTGCCTACTTATTTTCTAATAAGTTATTTATGAATCTCCTTCAATAAACATTAAAATAAATTATTTTGTAGATATCACACCATAATACAAAAACAAACACATGCACAAGAATCAACACAATGATACATATATTTTTGGACAATAGTCCCAGGAAAAACCCAATGTGGGAAACCCAATGCAACAAGGGAGGATTTTATTATTCAACAATTCTTCAGTACAAAAGGGTGCCAAACTGAGTTACCCAATAGAGAGAAAAAAATTCTCCAACACTTCTCCCAGTCCTAGCGTTAGCCTGGCTAACCTCTGCGTAGCTCCCAGACACTTTGTGTCAACCCTTGCTTCTTTGCGTCAGCCCTTGGTCTCTTTGCGTCACCCATGTAGGTCTTCTAGTGATTGCGCAATCTGTTGCTACCTCTGTGTCTCACTGGGAGGCTCTACGTCTACCTCTCCTGCCACTGCACTATTCTTCTAGTGTTGATCTTGACTCTTTGTTTTGTACTTGCTGCCTCCTACTCCTCTCCAGAGCACTAGTTCAAATTTCTCAGCTAACCCCGCTCTAGAAATCGAACTAATTGGTCTCCCTCAGTGTATCCTCTAACTGACCCTCAAGCCTCTTCTTAGACTTTCCTTGTTGGTCCATCAACAAGCAAGATTAAATATCTAATCAACGACTAAGATTAGATTTTGCTTGATCCAAGACTTTTGGACCGTTCTAACCTAGTTTTATATTAATACCCATTAATATTTTATTTTTTCTAAGTTTAGAGTTAGGAACTCCATTAAAAATATTAATTATTTTAATATCTCTCAAACCGGTTAGAATCTACCCAAACCATTTCTAGGTCTTAGATATCTCATGTGCTTTAGCCTCTCCACCAATTTTCATGGCTAGAGCACATCCGATGCTACCGAAATCAACATACATAACATCAACAGATGGATAACATCGTGGAGGAGTATAGGAACATTTTCGTCTCACCTACAGGGGTACCTATGCACTGCTAGGTCAAGCAATCCATTGATCTAACCTCGAGTGTGCTACTACCCAATGGACTAATCTATCAATGCTCTGTTATGGAGAACGATGAAATCAATAGGCAGATTCAGGAGCAGTTGTAGAAAGGGCGCATTAGGCCAAGCTCATCGACATATGGTAGCTCGATTGTATTGGTACGAAATAAGTATGGGACCTGGAGATTCTGTATTGACTATCGGACGATGAACAAGATCACTCTCTAGAATAGGTACCCAATCCCATGGATTGATGACTTTTGGACCAGCTTAGGAGGGTCAAATATTTCATCAATATTGACTTGAAGTCTGGTTATCACCAGGTGCCTATCGAACCCTCTGATGTGTGGAAGACTACCTTCAAATCCAAGGAGGGCCTCTTTGAATGGTTGGTCATACCTTTTGGGTTGACGAATTCCCCCACAACCTTCATGAGATTGATGAACGTCGACTTATCAAGTTAACTGTTTTGGATGCGCCAAAGTCATTGCTAGACTCTTACCCATCTGGAAGCCCCATAATATAGAGCAAGTTTATACAATGCATCTGGACTCTTACTTTCTAATATTCATAGAATGCATGGTAGTTTTGGGTCTTATCTCACTTTTTAAGTTATTGTGTAAATCATATATTATAAATATTTTTTTTGTCAAAATACATTACTAACCATAGGAATAACATTATAACTGTTTTATTTTTTAATTTTAAAACAATTAAATATATTTTTTATAATTGATTTTTTTTTTTAATATGTGTTTTTACTTTTATGATAACGATTGGGCGTACTGTTCAGACACTCTATAATGTGAAAATTATTTGTTTGAAGCTTAAGAGCCGGTGTGACCAAGCTGAGTGCAATCTCCAAGTGATTTTGATGACTTAAATGCCCTTGAATCATATTTTGTTAAGCTAAAGATTAAATGTGTAATCATCTCATGACTCACAACTTAAGAAACAAAAAATATAAATTTATACTTTCATTCACAATCAATTTAATGATAAGATTTTATCTTTTAATATTCATATAATAAAAGATAGACTTAAAATTTATCATATTTTCACAACTATTCAAAAAATAACATATCTCATTTTACTATAATTTTCAAATTCCAAAATTTATATAAAAATTATAATATATATATTTTATAAGTTAATCCATATTGTAAATTAATTAATATTGACAAATTGTATTTTAAGCAAAAGTAATCAAACCGATGGTCAAATTTAATTACAAACACACTAATGTAATTATTATTAATTAATTGATATTTTAAATATTCATTATTGTATAAATTGATTACAAACACACTAATTTGATTATTATTCATTAATTAAGATTTTAAATATTCATGGGAAACCATTTAAACATATCATAAATTTAACTCATTTTAAATTACTAAACCCAACTTATTTATCAACTTATTTTAATAAACTCAACTTATTTTAATAAATTGATAAAAAATATTATAAATAAAAAAATTAATTTACAAATTTCATATGTTTCCGAATAATCTAAATTATTGAATTCAATAAAATTTAAAAAAATAT
>APFE031006774.1:189293-204595 GCA_000404065.3 Pinus taeda
AAAAGCTAGCCATTTAATATAGCCGTTACTTAATAATATTTGTTTTTAATATATTAATATTATAATTTCAACATTATTGTTCAAATATAGTCATTACTTGAAATTATGTCTCTAAATTGCTATCTATTTAAGCCTTTGCCATGATCTACCTCTTCATCTGGTCCTGTTGAAGAACCACACTTGTTGGTTCGAAATGCATCAGCCAAAAAATTATCTCATGTGATTTCTACCGAAAAACTTTGTTTAATTCATTATGGATAACAGAAGCTTGAATATAGAAAATACATTCATCATTATATTCCATCATTGAACTTTTTATAATAAAGTGATGCTCTCTGTGCCACTTTTGAACATACTATCGTAAACCTTTTTCTTAAACCACTGTAGATTTACCACTACCTTGGTACCAATTCAATAATGGAAGCATTGGCGTTAGATGGAGCCATAGATGTGGGAGTGAACCCATGACTTGTAGACTCGGTATTGGGGAAACACAAAAACTCACAAATGCAGGTTTTGTGGGATCTGGGATATCCGTAATGAAATCAGTTGAAAGCATTGAACTGGTGGTCGACATTGGTCGATGAAGTGATGATTCGGCTTGTGTACACAAAAGACCAACTTGAATGCATCTCACTGCTTGCTTTTCATCGCATATTCGAATAATTTCTCAATCAATTATCCCCACAATGTTCCCTGCTTTGTATGACCTCCATACCTGCATAATCATAGAGGGTTGATAATTCTTATCAGATATATATACACAGTGGACACATCCACATGAACTAAATAGCATGGTATTAAATTAAAGGCAGATATGCATCTCACCCATCCTAAAAGAATCTACATTTCAGTTGACAAATTGTAGGCCATGTTCTTTCTTCCTCTGGTAATTTTGAGGGCAAGAATGCCAAAGCTATAAACATCAATTTTTATAGATACTTGCCCAAACATAGCATACTCTGGTGGCATATAATTGCTGCATATACAGAGTACAATTTCAAATATCATAAATTAAGGCAAAAATTTAGAAATAGGAGATGATAAGTTATTTGGAAAGGTAGCATAGTTGCAACCAATATTGTAAATCCCATGACCATAAAAAAATCTTAATCAAGAATATAAATGTACCTCATAAAAGGTACCCCATTTTCCAACAAAAAAGGGTATAAATGTTTGACATCTTGGGTAATTTCAGGAAATGACATATGGTTAGTTATATGAAGGTAAAATATATGCATGGAAAATGTTTGAAATTACTAGATGGTATATTGGAGATGGTTTTAAGGTTATAATCAGGATGGTCTCTATGGTCGGTATGAAGGAATGATTCACTTTGTGCGCTCCTTTACTACAACATGTCAATAATAAAGATATTCTTTATATGAAGCAAATACATAACATACAGTTAGGGCTTTTGTTTAGCTATAGATAGAGTTCGGCATATGAACCAGACATCTAGGAAGGTCTCACATAGGAATGGGTACATTACACTAAAATTTTAATTGAAATAGGTATCACTTTAGGAACAACATGATAAACTGATATGTAATGAGAAGACTAAGAAAGAAGATCCAACGGTAAAAGAGATATATAATCACTTATATCGGAAACTGCTGATACAAAATATAGATAAGTGGATTCATGTCATGTGGAAGTGGGATATCCCGCTCAAGATGAAAAAAATTTCTCGATGGCAATGAATGAAAAAATATTAACCTAGAATATCCTACAACAAACAAGTATGATTGGACATAGTATAGGTGGTCTTCGTATGAATGATTTGGAAACATCAGATTGGAATACTTATATTTATATAAGTGCTATTATGAATAAGAGGTATGGTTTGACACTCTTCTTTCTTTAGGTATAATGCAAATTTAGTGCAATGGTAACTTGTCCAATTTTATCAAGAGATGGTTTCTTACCAAGAAAAGACATAATGTTCTACATTTCTTTGTTATTTGGACGATTTGGGGTAGTAGGAATGTGGAAATATTTGAACAAAAGATAGGAAAGCCTTAGATAGATATATACAAGATAGTATCACCTTATGTGAAAGTGAGGCTGAAACATCGATACAAAGGTTTTAGGTATACAAAGAACAAGACATATGGGGGGTTATCGTGTATGATTTTTTGACGCTGCATGTAAAGAGAGACTTTGTGGTTGTGGTGTGGTAATTTCCATTAATCCTGATCATTTTTGGTGGGAAAGTGGTAAGGGATCAAACAGCAGGGCGAAACTTTTAGCACTTTGGAGAGTTCTAATTGTAGCGAAATGGATCAGGATAGACAATATCCAGATCTTCAGGGATGCAAATGGAATTATAGAATGAGTGATGCACAATACAAATTTCAATCCACTCATTCTAAAGAATTGGATGAATGGGAGTCAAGTGATGATGACAATGTTCTGAGAAATAAATTTTGAACACATATATAATGAACACAATTGGATAGTAGACATGCTATCAAAGAGAGGGATGAAGAAGCCAATAGGGAATTTTCTTTCTCAACATTTGAATAGGAATAGATGATCAACTCAGAAAGCATCAATTATGCATAGTGTTAAAGGGAGGATGTGACTTTCGCCCAAGAAGGACAAGCATAAATAGAACAATTGAACTTTTTGTTTTCTTTTACAACATGATGGTAATCTATTTTGTTTAGAGTTAATACTAGTATGTAGAATATGTAATTTTAAAGTTACAAGTAACATAGATGACTAAATATGAAAAAGTGACATAACGGTCCTTACTGAATAGTTAATAACTTAGACAAATCAAGTCAGTTTTTTTTTATAAGTAAATGAAAAATAAAAAACCTAGACAATGTACTACTCTTTTCTTAATACAAAAAGGTACAAAAAGGTAGTGTTTTTTTTTTCGTTTCTGCTAAAAAAATACAATTACAATATTGTCAATCCTATTGAAATAAAATTAGCATAGAGTAAAACATTTGCATTAACATTGTGTGGGAGTAATGATTGTATTGAAATCTCACTAAGTTCCAACAACTCTTGTAGTACTAATGTGAGTTTGGTTATCAGGGAAAAGCCTCGCTAAATCGAAATATGCTATCTTAGGGTTTAGTTCCTCGTCCAACAACACATTTCTTGCTTTAACATCCTGATGAATAATATGTAGTCTCTGTTAGCGCTTGAAATTTCACCTCAGGCTGAAAAAGGTAAACTTCAAGGCAACATCAAACCACTTAGCCTCGTAGCTAGCCCTACGGGGTAGGAGAGGGCTCTCTTCGGTCTGTCTCGGTAAAGATATTCAATGGGTGAGATAACCAATGTGGAAACACTGATTTTAGGCTAGTAAACTGATAAAAAGGTTTGATTTAGGGATTTTTTAGAGTTTTGGTGGAAAATTGGGGAAAGGCAATTTTGGGTGCGAGGATTGGACACAGTTTTCGCAGGGGGTTCTTTGGGGCAAGGTAGGAGACTGTATTGATGCCTTTGATAGATGTGGATGTATGAGAATGACTGGTGAGAAGCTAAAGATAGCAAGCAAGCATCTTGAATTCTCCTTAAACAGCTGAAAACATTGATATTAAGCAAACTTAAAGGCAGAGCATAGCAACCATGAATTCTACCTTAACACTTCATTTGCCTAATTTGCAGAAGAAAAAGTAAGAAGATGATTCACATAACAAACTTACAAGTACAAAGAGAATCAAACCATCAATACATGTAACCACAAGAATCCCAAAAAGGACTGCAAAACCCTGGTCTTCCTTAGCCAAAAATTGAAGAGATACGATGAGTAATACAATAGAAGCTTTCTCCCTCAAGAGTCCAGCCATTAAAATGACTAAGAAAGTACATAATATAGGAAATCTAACATCTTTCCTTGCCTCTAGGGGTCGAGCTCACTATCCTAGGAGCTGTTTCAACCAATTCCAAATTGATCACTAAAATCTAGGCAGTCAAAACAACTTGCCTCTATAAGCTAGGAAACCAATTCATTCATTTAATTTTTGCCTATCTCATGAATGAATCTTCTAGAAGAGATAAAAAGTTTCAAAATATCATAAAATTACATCATTTACATCAAGGAGGATCAAAATTCACTCCAAAAAGTCAAACCTAGTCAAAACTGCGTTTTGCTGAGCTGTAGGCACAATTTCTGTGAAAATTGCCCAAGAGGTTGCGCACTGATTCTGAAGAGGTCACGTACCTTTGGAGCAGCTTTTGACACACTTCCAGGTGTCCAAATGAGGCAAAAGTGGGTTTGTTGGAAAGGTCTAGATGTCTACTTTCCAACCCAAGTAGAATTGCTGAATTTGGTGTCCATTTGCCCCTCCAAAAGTGCAATAGCCCAAGACTGCTTCCTGTGTGTCAAAAAGGTGGCAGAAAGTCATTTTTTGCTTGTTTTTTGACCTTCTGGAGGCTCAAAACTTGGTGAAATTTCTTGATCTTCATTGAGAAAGTGTATCTTTGCATGAAAAATCTAAAAGTGCAAACTTTTCTTGAAATGGACCTCCCAATCGAAAGGGTCGCGCACGGTGCACGACCTCTTGGTGAAGAAAACCTATTTTTTGACCAAAAATTCATAAATGACCAAAAATGCTCAAAATGTTTTGAAATTTGTGTTTGGGTTGAGTCATTTAGCACCATGCTCCTTCAAGGAAGCCTCAGCCAAGATATGGAGGGGATCGAGCCTTTTTCTTCGTTTGAGTGCCTTGGCCAACCGTCCTTGGAGAACCTTCATTCTTGCCTTGCATACGTGCATTCGGGCCCAATAGTGGTTCTTCATATTCCAGAGCAGGTCCTTATCTCTATTGGCCTTGGCCAGCAACCTCTCCAAATGAGCATTGACCTGAATAAGCATAGATTCTCGATCTATGGGTGTCAAATCACTGGGTCTTCTACGAGCTAATTCCCGGTCTTCACGAATCTTCCGCTGCTCATAAAGCTCGTTCTCATCCTCCAATTGTTTGTTGCACTGCTCTAAATAGTTAATTATCCATTTTTCCATCTGTAATTTCTTGTGCAGCGATTCATTCTCGGTCCTTTGCTCTCGGATGATTTCCTTGAGCTTTGAGGCAGGGGAGCTATCCTCAATATCAATGATGTTAATAGCTGGATCACATGACAATCCTTGCCCAATCCTGGGCTGCTTGCCCCTCTCTGATACCTGTGCTACTATCGGAAGCGAGGCCCCTTCCACTTGGTGTGGAGATAACACTCGCGGTGCTGATGAAGAAGGCGAGACCCCTTCCACCTAGTGTGGAGAAAATACTTGCCTAGCTGCTGCAAATAAAGCCCTGTGGCCTCTCTGATAAGTGACCAATGGAGGAGAGCTGACATGTCTAGTCTCAGGGATATCATGTTGCTGTGATGGTCCTCCCTCCTCATGAACAATCTCAGGATGTGGTGGTGTCCCTGTGAAGAACTTATGAGAGATAAACTCCTCCCATGGGATGCCATGCTGAGCCAACTGATGTATGACCACAAGCTGAATCAAACCATAATTATAGAGGCTCCTATGTTGCTGTGCTGGACTCTTTCTCTGCACCAATGGCACCATCCTCTCAATATTTCGGCACATGAAAAATGGTATGTTCATCATCTGTACCCGTGTGAAATGCATCAACACGCGAATATGGTAGAAAAACAAACGCGAAAATCTACCCTCACAGGTGAAATAACGCATGATGAGCTTCATCAAGGGAACATACTCATCCTTCAAAAATCTGAAATGAAATACACCAGTCATGTACCTCATATATTGAGGTTTAATGTAAGGTTCATACTGAAATCTGTCCAATAGTTTGTGCTTGTTCCACTCTTCTCCAACATTAAGTATCCCCGTTGCTTGAGAAACCATCTCAAGTGTCAATGTAAAATCCACCCCTGCAAGATTTACATGCTCGTAATGCAAATGCAAAAAAAACAAGTGGACCAATTCCCTGTGAAGCTGAATTTGAGAAATCCTCTCGCAAAATTCATAACATGAGAAGTAGCGGAAACATGTGACTGCAAGTGGACAAGCCTGCAAATAGGTCAAAGTGGTGGGCTCCTCTCTCACATGGTGACCACCCTTACCACCCCTCCTCCTTTGTACCTCAACCTCTGAAGTTGACTCATGGTCATCACTTTGCTCATAGTCGGTTTCGGTTTCTAACATGGTTTCAGGAGCAAAGTGGCTGAAATGTATTGCTGCTTCTGCTTTAAAATCTGTTGTTTTAACTGTTTTGAAATGTTGTTCCAAGGGGAGAAGTAGCACAAGGGAAATGTTAGGGAAGGGAGACTTGGAAGGGAAATTGGGAAAAATATATGAAATAGGGAGTTTAGGGGAAGAATTATGACATATACATCATCATACAATTTTATTTGCAATGATGTTATGGGAGGTAGGGTTTAGGGTTTGATTTTTGATTTCTTAATATTTTTGGTAGGGAAATTAAATAACAGTGATAAGGGAGTAAAAACTGGGAGGTGGGAAAATGTAGGAACAATAGGAATGAAAAGGAATACCTTAAAACAACAAAACAAACCCTAGCAACTTTGACATTTCAAGCAAAAGAACATGGAGTCTTTACTTGCAAATGAAGGCTTTTAAAACATGATCATGATCTTCTTCAAGCTTTAGTAAACCATAATTTATATGATTGAAGGCCTACCTGACAAGCTTGAGGAGATTTAGGGTCTTCTTGAAGTTTATAATCAATTGTTGTAGGTGAGCTCCTGAAAGGTCGCGTGCAGGACTGAGAGGCCGTGCACACCCAAGAGGTCGCACCCTTGTTTTTTCTTTAACTGCTGAAACCGCTTGGAGAGGTTGCACCCACCCAACAGGTCGTGCACAGCTGTGGATAGGTCACGCATGGATCCTCTCTGCAATTCCGCCCAAATGCTCTTGAAAATGATTTGCTCTATTGCTTGAAGGCACAATAAAGCTTAATGGAGGGAGAGAGAGAGTTTATAGCATTGATTGGAATTTATTTCATGTCAAAAACCCTCTTTCTAATGTTTTTTTCATGACACTTTTTAAACTTTGAATGTTGCTGACTTTTTGGTTTCCTTTTGTCTTGAAATTGGTTGAATTGATGCTTTTTCTTGAAAATTTTTGCAGGGATAGCTTCTGAGGAATATTGGCAAAGGGGACCAGGGCTGCATACTGACTTTTGATGAATTTTTGAATTTTTACAATTTTTCCAAAATTTTGGGAAATGACCTTGCTTTAAAAACAGGGTTTTTAAATCCAAGGTAAAAAAATTAACTATAGAAGATGAAATCTTTTAAAGAAATACTTTGAGAATCATCCCTCTGGCCTGCTAGGCATTTATTGACTTTAGAGACATGACCTTGAAGACAAACTAGACCTAAACCCTAGACCTAAGACTTTTGACCTCAAGACAAGACAAACAACTTTGATATAGTTTATTGACTGAAACATAGTTTATTGACTGAAACAACTTGATCTAGCAGTGCCAAGAAGGGAATAAAGACACCATCTCCTCCATCAGGGTTATGGCATGCCTAAGTGAATGCAGTGAGATGACACTGATGAGACACCTACTTATGCAAAATGCAAAGAGTTTTGATCGCTGATGGAGGGCTACTAGACTGACTCTAACAATCTCGAGTCCTGATGAAGATAGAGAAGCCCACGAGCTACTCCCATTATTATATTGTAATGCTTTCCCCAATCAAGCTGGTTGTGTTTGATTGGGTATGTACCCATGCATGACATTAATTAATTTGGCATAATCTAAATATCCTTGTTCAAACAATAACAATTTTAATTTTTCATGTACTTTCATAATAAAATGTAAGCCACTCACAGAATCAAATTTTATCAAGGCTCTTATTGGCTAAGTATTCATGGACCAACAATCTTTCTGATCTCTCTACTTAGCAATGCAGTAGGCATACAAGATTTCTATGTTGAATTTCGGCCCCAAGTTTAAGTTCATTTAATTTTATTTTTTTTTGCCAAGTTCCATTCTAAATATGTTGAATAATAATAAGTGAGTCCCCTAGGATAACAATCTTTGTGAGTTGAACAACTTTTTCTATAAGAAGAACTTGCAACAGGCCATGCATTTTGACTAGGTTATTGGTCATATTTCCCAACTTGCATGTGTGGCTTGTAACCAATTTTACTTCGAGGCTATACACAAAAATCCCATGAGATGTATCTCAATTGGTGATCACCTTGTTATGAATTAACATGTAAAAGCATGAGATTCAAATTTCAATTCCTTGTGGGTTCGACCGACAAAAAAAATAAATATGAATCCCAAAATTTTATACAACAAACATTAAAAATTGCTTTTACATAAATATTAATTATTCTTGGAAGAACAAAATTTCATTCATGAATCATTTCCACGTAATGTAAAGGTATCCTCATTTTTCTTTATGCCCAAACTATGACATCAACTACAATATACACAAGTTCTATGTTCTAGGGATTTGGTACCCAATATTGTTGTAATATTTTTTCGATGTAATTCCATGATCTATGCTTCACCCATCAACCTTAACACAAATAATTGACTTATGTATACTGCCAAAGAAGGTATCTGAGGTGGTCATTTCCATCCAAATAATCTCCCATCTATTCTCATTTCATGATTTAATGGGAATTGTGTATGCATTTCCTCAACATATCCAATAAGATTTCCATGTTGCACTTGGGTCTATCATATATTGGTTTGCCTATTACATTTAAAAATCCTTCATAATACTTGAGATACATGACATTTTTTATGCTAATAATAGGGGTTCTTTCCTTGTCTTAAGTCAATATTCGTTGGAATATGAATGAATTATGCCCACTATCATATGATCATTGCAAATTTTATTCAAAACTATTAAGTGGGAAAATTTCTGAATCTAACACATCAGAAACCCCTACTGCAATTTCTAGTTTACTATCTCCTAATTGTTCTTTACATTAACAAGCTATTTAATTGCATAAATATAGAAGTAAACACAAATGCAACCTTCATAGATACACAATTCATGCACTAAAGTAAACAAAAAAACTAACACAAGGGACACCGTTATTTTTTGACAATCATCCCCGGAAAAATCTAATGAGGGAAAATCGACGCAGCGTATATGAGGGTTTTATTATTATGCAGATTTTGTGAATACAACTAGGGTGCCAAAAATGGCTCACTCAATAGAGAATGTACTCGACAGTATTACCTCTATCCAGAGACAAATATTCTGGCAAATCAGCAACGAGATGATCAACCCCACAATGACTCTAACTGTGCCTTGTGCTGGACAACGAAAGTTGCTCTAAACACTGCTCTAGAACTGCATCACCCTCTTTGGAACTGTGTCAACCTCTCCTTGCTCAAGATCTATTTATAAACACCTAATCTTTCCCACAAAATCTCCTAGTGTTGCCTCTGAAGCCATACATCCTCTACTTCAGTCTCTACGGATTCTATTTTAGCCCCTACGGCCCTTTGCATCCTCTGCAAAGGATCCTTCGACCTCTACGTCAGCCCTCCTTAGCCTGTGTTGTCTCTCCCGACACTTTACTGCCTCTCTTCTATGTATTCTTTAGCCTTGGATCGAAATCCCTTGGTTAACTTCCCCTCACTACAACTGATCTCTAACTTAGTTTCCTCAGCAAACCCAACCCCATAAAACCGAATTATTGATTTCTCTTGGTGTATCTCCAACTGACCCTCAAGCCTCCTCTTATACTTTTCCTATTGATGATTCAACGACTGAGATTAAGTCCCTAATCAACGACTAATATTAGATCTCACTTGATCCTCATTGCTTAGAACTTTCTAACCCATTTTATATTAAGACACATTAATATTTTTATTTTCATATGTTTAGACTTAGGAACTGATTAAAAATATTAACTATTTTAATATCTCTTCATCTGGGTGGAATTTTTCCAAAGGATTCTGGGCCTTGGAGATCTCATGTGTCTTAGCCTCTCCACCAAATTTCATGGCTAGAGCATATCCAATGCCACCAAAAGTAAACACTCGTTGTTATCGAGGAATGTGCTCTAGTAATGCTTCACCATACAAGCATCACATTGATCCTCTGCATCGGTTCTCCTATGCTGATGCTAGACCTGCTACCCCACATCCATTGCATTGTTGCTTCCTGTACTACCTCCCATGACACTGCCACTGCCACTACCACTGCAACATCTATACTGTAGCTCCCTCTCAACATGCTGCTCATAGCACTACCATTGCTAACTGTTGTACTACAACTCAATTACCAAGAAGTAAGTAATTGACTTTCCCCAAATACTGACATCTCAATCAGTCTGGGAGCCTCATGATGTTGAAGCCACCTCTGCTACTATCATGTGCTCCCTCTACTGCCACTATTCTGTTGCAACTTCTTCTACCCCTCTCGCACTGCTACAACCTCCACTACGCTGCTATAGACTTCTGCACTCAAACATTGCAGTGTCGCTCCATCACACCTTGCTCCACCCGACACTTGTCATCATGCTACTGTCATTAATGGATCCTGTAGCTGGATGTGATCCAATAGTTTGGGTACCTCAAGGATCCTCCCCCTCTTCTGTAGTCCTCTCAACTACAACTCAATGTATCCCAACTTCTTCTCCAGAGGTGCATGAGTACTCATGGCACAATCATCATCAGTCTTGACATCCTTCTCTGCCTTTGCTGGAGCAACCTTTGAGTCAAAAGCTTCCCTCTTGCCTTTCTTCCTGGGGCACTGAGATGCATAACATCCCAGCTCCCCACATTTGAAGCACTTGACCTTGGAGATATCTTTATTCTCCCTCTTCTGAACCCCCTACTGTCCCACAGATCTTAGATCTGCATCCTCCTCCTCGTCTTTCTTGATTTGAACTCCCTTACCGCTACTTCATGCCTTAGTCAACCTCTTGATCTCTTCCTGCCAAAGATCTACCCACATATCCTCTCAAATAGGGAGGGTGCTATGCCCAAAATGCCTTGGAAAATGTCTCCTAGTCCTTAGAGACTACATTCAGATTAGTCCTAACTATAAACTCTGGATTCAGTGTAGACCCCATGAAGGTAAGTTGGTCAGGAATTCCTTGCAACTTGAGAATGAACAAATCTATCTCTTCTCCTTTTTGCATCTGATATTACCTCAGTTGATTCTCTAATAACATATTCTGTTGTACAAAAGAGCCCTCGTATAAGGTGGTTAGCATTTGACACATCTCCCTTGTTGTGTTCTTCTCAACAATATGCAATATGACATGATCCTTGACCCCGTCTAGAATCATGCACTTTGGTTTCGCTTTGGCCTCCTCATACTTCTCATTTTCATTCGAGTCAACTGGGACAACTATGGTTTTCAAGGCACAGTCCTTGATGCGATGTTTATCCAGGATTGCCAGGATCTTGGCCTTCTAGATGACAAAATAGGAAGCCCCACCCAATCTGTCTTGATCCCTCAATCCATTTACTACCATCTCTACTCCTCTTCTCTAGACTCCCTCTGAGTCTCGACCTCCCTCCTGGAAATCCTTTGACGAACTATCGAATCACTCCTCTCTAATCCTCCTTTTCCCCTGCAACTCAGATCTATATTTCTTGGCTATAAATCTGTTGACGTAGTGCTTCCCTCTAACCTGGTTCAGCCCCCTTAGACACTGTTTTGCACAGACAGAAACAACATCCCCCCAGCTCCTCAAATAATAATCTACACAACTCCCTTAGCCCTAAAAACTAAAGAATCTGAGCCCTTCAGGCTCTGCGCAATCATGGCTTGGACTAAATCTTCTCCTCCCGTACAATTGCATAAATCTTTCCTAGCTCAAAAGGATAAAGTGGTTCTGCATAAGACTATTCTGCCCCACTCTGCCTCTGCACTAGCCCTTCTCCTGGCTCAAAATGTTGACACAGGCTCTGCGTGAGCCTCAATGTCACCCTTTGAGTACTATGTCACTCCTGCTCTTTCCTCTTTAGCGCTGGAACAACGTTGTCTATCGGGACAACTGCTTCTTTACTGCAAATTCTCATATTTATTTGGCTGGTGTCTTCAGTCCTCCTTAATCTGCGATCCCTCTGACACCATGTGAAAATTTCTGAATCTAACACATCAAAAACCCCTACTACAATTTTTTACTATCTCCTACTTTTTCTTTACATTAACAAGCTATTTAATTGCATAAATATCGAAGTAAACACCAATGCAACATTCATAGATACATAGATCATGCACTGAAGTAAACAGACAATAACACAAGGGACATCATTATTTTTCAACAATTGTCCTTGAAAAAACCCAATGTGGGAAAAATGGTGTAACATATATAGGGTTTCATTATTAAGGAGATTTTGTGAATACAACTAGGGTGCCAGAAACATATCACCTAATAGAGAATGTCCTCGGAAGTATTACCTCTATCCCGAGACAAATATTTTGGAAAATCAACAACTGAATGATCAACCCCATAGTGACTCTAACTGTTCCTTGTGCTTGACAATGAAAGCTACTCCAAGCATTGCTTTGGAACTCGTCACCCTCTTTGGAACTACGCCACCCTCTCCTGGCTCAAGATCTGCTGATCAACTCCCAGGCTTCCCCGCAGAATCTCTTAGTGCTACTTATGAATCCCTCCGTGTCCTTTGCGTTAGCCTCTACGACTTCTACGTCATCCCCTACGACCCTCTGCATCCTCTTTAGATGTATTAGATAGTAATGAGATGTACAACCAATGCATTTGTTTTACTTATTTCATGTATATCTTAAATAAAATGTTCAATTCACACACCTTGCCACCTAGAATAACCATTATTTTCAATTTTGTAGTATGTATCCATCATTCTGCCCATGGAAATTTATGATCAGTTATTGAACCCCTTAAAACATGGATACAGTGTCAGTGGACTAGCAATACAAAGCCACAACCTCTAGGCAACAAACACATTGAAATCTATGAGATTTACTCTTGCCATCAAACCTCTAGGATCTTGGCTCTCAATCATCATTTAAGTCACTCCACCATCGTAAACCAATGTACGTTGCCACTCAGGTTTGGTTTTTAATTCAAAACCCTTGAAATTCATTCTAGGATCGGCTTCTTTTCATGGTATCTCTAATCTTTCTAATATGGAATTTCGGTTCTCACTTCTCTGTTCCCTTCTTTGGTTTAGTTTTTGTAGCAAGATTCCTCACTTCACCATCCTTGTAATTCTAATTCTCTCCCCCTGCTATTAGCCCGATAAGCTTAATCCCTTGCGAATCCCCCCTAGCATTACTCTATCAGCGCTATGTTCTTCCCTCCTGCACAGATGACCATTTTTCTTAGTGGAACCTAGTTTGGTGAACTAGGGTGTAGAAACCTTGTAGAAGCAGTTTGATGGGGGCCAGTAAGACTTTACTACTTTAGCGTGGAACCTTACACACATATACCTTTCCAATGACATAAGAATAATCATAATTGGAATCTGTATGCAAAAATTATGTCAATTAGAAGATTACCTTCCTGTTTTGACCACCATAATTTGAGAGGATGACATTTCATCCCTTATTATTCATGGAAAATGGGCTAACTGCCTCATCATGATGAATAATACTTTATAAGACTCCATATTCTAACTCTAGTTAAGAGTTGAAGGATTGAAACTTAACCACTAGTAGGTTATCAAGTTGTTTTATAATCGAGCCACTAAGAGGAAAAGGGGTTCCATTTTATGGGAGTGCATTTTTTTTCCATAGATGAGGAGAGTAGACAAGGGTGGAGTAGAGAGAGGAGAGAGAAAATATATACGGTTTCTTCATTGTAGCATTCCATGCACCACAAGTCTCTCTCTTTGTACTTGTATCCATTTTCCGTGTAGAGAAAAGGAGCAGAGAAACCTCACCTCTAGTTCAATTTCCTCCTAAAATGGTTTTTGAGGTTATATCTTGTGTCAAGTTGTGGTTCATGAGTTTTATTTCATTTTCTCTATTTTCTGCATAATTATCATTTACATACATACGCAAAAAACAATAATTAACAGATCCAAGAATCTAAGGAGAAATAAATCCTCATAGTTTAGATTTTGATTTTTCTAAAATATTTTAGAAGATTTATTGTGATGAATTGTCCAATGAGATATCCATGACAGTTTATAGATCAATGATGAAAATATAAAATATTGAAAATAAATTAAATATAATATAAAGGTATATTGAATTGTTAAACTCGGCCACTAAACCTGGAAAGACCCAGTATGTGATTCAACTAATAAACTTGGCAATTGAACCTCAATTAACTCAAATCTACAATCAAAAGGATACATGTGGGTCACTTCATTTGAAAATGACATCCCATTATGTCTAAATACTTCACTTTAATGGAGATTAAAGGATGTTGTAAACTTTGATATTAGGCTTTACATGAATATCACAAACATTACAATCACGTTATCAAATCTTATGCTCATTTGGCTCATGTTATTGTCACATTATCCAATCCCAGTCTCGTATTAGATCGAAAAGCTTGACTTCAATGGGCATTGAAGTGCATGCTATTTTTTCATGCGCAACAAATCACCTATCATCACATTATCAAGCACTAGGCTTATTTGTCTCATGTGCTATTACCAAATTATCATGAGAAGTGAAGAAACCTTGAATGAATTTGGTGTTTCCTACTTCCACCTTGAATGAATTTGTTGTTTCCTACTTCCATGATATGAGTGACATGGAATGTTTGTGAATTTTCATCCTTACACTAGAGGAAGACAAGGTGAAGGAAGCAAAACTACAAGGATCACTTCATAAAAGGACAACCAAATTGAGAATAAAGAAGACAAAGGTGAACATTTAAGGTGGAAGAAACATAACCACAAGGGTCACTTGGTAAAATGTTAACCAAATTTAGAAATACGAAGAGGCCTTGGTTGCTACTTAACATTTTTAGATATCTTGCAAGTGAAAATTGGTAAGCTTTCCCATGGGCAATGAGAATGTAGTGGGACAGTAAATGAATTTGGAAGACGTTAAATGAATTTACAATTTCCCACTTCAACGTGTTAAGTGTCATGGAATATTTGTGAACATTCATTATTGCACTTACCAAAAATATAAAATTATTGAGAAAAACAAAAAGACCAAACACCAAATAAAACACAACAACAACACGATGTAAAATGAGAAGAAAAAGACAAGAAAGTGTTTGATAAAAAAACCAATGAAAATAACAATTGAAAACACAAATTAATAATAATTTTTTTTATATAAATTAACAATTATACACAAAAATATATAAATATTTAAAATTTTAAAGTGACTTTCAATTCCAAATTAACAAAATTTCCATATAAAAAAATAAATAAATAAACAAACATTAAAATCTT
>APFE031006774.1:204615-234665 GCA_000404065.3 Pinus taeda
TTAAAATGACTTTCAAATCCAAATTAACAAAATTCCCATATAAAAAAATAAAAATAAATAAATAAACTTTAAAATCTTCATTTTTTCCACTTTCATAAAAATAATAAAAGATAATATATCTATAACATATATCATTAAACAAATTTTTTTTTTTCATTACTTCCATTTTTCCATTCCCGATTCTTTGAATCTAACTAATTAAAAAATACTATAAAAAATATCAGACATAATAAACAATTATATAATAAAATAATTCTCATTAAAGATATTTTACAATTTTAAATTTTAAATTTGCACTTCTATAAAAGATAATAAAATATAAAATATCTGTAACATATAGCATTAAACAAATATTTTTTTCTTAATACTTCTTTCCTTTTCATTTCTTCTTTTCAAATATAATTGACTAAAAAATCACTATGAAAAATATCAAACAAAATAATAAAATAATTCTCATTAAAATAGACAACACAAAATGAGTCTTCTTCTAGACTGGAAACATAAACAACATAAAAACTGAAATATCAAAATTATGAAGCTCAAAAACGACAACCATAGAAATCTGCAAACCATCAATTTTACCAAAATTAAATCCATCCATTACTCACATTCCCTATCATCCATTTAAAAATAAATTCATCATTATATTCCATAGTTGAACATAATATAATAAATCAGTACTATCTCTGCCATGGTTGAATATACTATCACAACATTACTGAAATTTGTCTCTTAAATTGTAAATGTGTTAGAAAACCTACACAGATGAATCTAGCTAGGAAAGGTTGAACACACAGCGCTGCAGAGCAAAAACACTAAAAGAAAATCGAAAGAAGAAAAGAATGATTCATTAGAAAATAGGTTACAATGCTCATGATATAGCATTACTTGGTGAAGATCCCAAGTTAATGCACCATAGTGGTGATCAATGAGAGGACCCAATACCTACAACAAGTTCTTGAGAGAACTAGCTAGTTGCAGAGTGAAAGGAGGAGCAAATCAGTGAGTAAATCATGCAGAAGAACTAGTTAGTTGCGGAGTTAAAGAAGGAGAAAATCAGGGAGTAAATCATGCAAAAGAACTAACAAGTTGCTAATTTAAAGAAGGAGCAAATCAAGGAGTAAATCACACAGAAGGAATCTTACATCTAGTCCCATGCTCTAACTAAGTGTTCACATGTAGGTGTGTAGTACCTCCAACACCCCCCTGAACAACACTATGGGGAAAAATAGAAAATGTGCCCTAGAAACTAAGGCCAAAGGTCACCCAAAATACAATGCAACTTGTACTAAAATTGAGGAAAGAGGGAAAACCTCGTGGGAACCCCCCCCCCCCCCCCATTAAATACAATTCAATCAAGAAGAAAAGAGGAAAGAAAGAAGCATTGTAAGAAACTGTGCTCACTCACCAAGACGATTACACGCAGAAGTGAGAACTTCTAGTCAGGTGAAGGTCTTGGGAAGGATGTCTGCGTCCTATTCTTGTTGAAGGAGCAGAACTGCAAATCAATGACCCGATCATGTACTAAGTCTCTGATGTAGTGCATTGGGATCTCTATTGTGCTTCGTCTGCTAATCACATGGAGTACTAGAACCCCGACCGAATAATATTGAGAGTGCTCTCGGTGTGTCACACTGAGAATGACAAATGGGCTGGTGGGAATGGGATCTGCTCACGCTTAGTGCGAGAGTGTTTGTAGCCATCAGGAGCTGAAATGTGATTGGGAAACTACTCCCTCTGGTATCTGGCCATCGGCGAAGAGAGAGTCATAGCATCCTGCTTCTTGCTCGACCAACAGATAGGGACAAACCCTAGACTGAGTGAATATCTGGAGGTGGACTTGTGATCAATGATGTGGCCCACCTAATCAGAATCAGCGAAGCCAAGCAGATTCAATGCAGTGCTTGTTGCATAGTGAATCCCGAAGGTGATGGTTTCTTTCACATATCGAAGGATGCGCTTAGCAGTATTCCAGTGTAGCTCATGCAGCTCCTACATGTATCTAGAAACTGCCCCTACTCCATATGAGAGATCTAGTCTGGAGTGGGTGAGGTACAATAAGCTCCCCACTAGCTGTCGATAGAGAGTACTGTCAACTAATGGAGTGTCACCTCCATCCTCAAGGTGGACCCCAGACAGAAAATGAGTTGGTGCTGGCTTGCAATTAGTCATGTGAAATCTCTCGAGGAGATCCTGTGCATACTTAGCCTGAGAGAGTTTGATGCCTACGGCATCTTGGCTGATCCCAAGACCAGGAAAGAAGTGTAAAGGACCCATGTCCATCATCAAGAATCTATCATGCAAAGCCCTCTTGACTACAACAATGGCTGAAGTTGAGCTGTCGGTGATCACGAGATCATCCACATACAAAACTAAGATAAGAAGAGAATCATGTGTCCTGAGCATGTAAACATTCGGATCAGACATACATCTTTCAAAGTTTTGTGATAAGAGAAAAGAATCCATCTTCGCATACCAAACTCTCAGGGCCTGCTTAAGGCCATAGAGAGATTTCTTCAGCCTACAAACCAAAGATGAATCCCAATGAAACCATGTGGTTGCTCCATGTAGATCTCCTCAGATAGGTCTCCATGAAGAAATGAATTATTCACATCCATTTGATGTACTTCCCACCCTTGGGCAGCCACAATGGCAAGTGCAAGGCATATGGAATCCATCTTTGCTACTGGAGCAAAGGTCTCATCATAATCAATGCCATGCACTTGCTGGAAGCCTTTGGCAACAAGCCTAGCTTTATGTCTGGTGATTTGCCCATCTATAGCACTCTTGGTCTTGTAGACCCATTTGCATCATTCAAGTTTCCTTCCTAAAGGAAGGGGGACTAGATCCTAGGTCTAGTTCTCGAGGAGGGAGTTATACTCCTCCTCCATGGTGGACTCTCAAGATGGATGCCCAGCAGCCTCAACATAATACTACAGATTAGAAGACTGAACCAAATGACAATGTCAGGATGGCGTTGGTTCAGTGGTAGTGAGGGCAAGAGGAGGCTCAATAAACTGTAAGCTAGTCCTTCGTGGATTAGAATTATCCCCCACAAGACCATTTCTAGTAGTTGGGTTGTCTTCTACATATATCTCACGTATGTTCCTTATTCTTTGATTTATGACAGGGGAAGTTGATTCACTGCTGGAAGCCCGATCTGTGCTTGGATATGGATCATCATATGCATGCACTAGATTTATATCTGAAGACTCTGTCTCTACATATGAATGCTCTACTATGGCATCTACATGCTTTGTATCTACATCTGAGTGCACTGAGTCATCATCTCAGACATGAGGTAGATAAATGGTGTCTACATGTGGCAATTGAGGTGCATGCGAGAGACTTTCATCAAATTTGACACTTCGCTCAATGATGAGCTTGTCCGTAGAGGAAATCAAGAGTCTGTATCCCTTCACACCATTATGGTATCCAACAAAGATGCACTCAATGCTTTGTGGATCAATAGCTTTCCTCTTTTCTGAGGGGATCCTAGCCCATGCTCGGGAGCCAAAAACATGGAAGTGGGTGACCTCTAGTTTAGTGCCGCTCCAAGCCTTAAAGGGGGTCTAGTCCTTGACAGACCTATGATGATATTTGTTCTGGATGTATTTAGCACAATTAAGTGCTTCAGCCCATAGCTTATGAGGCAGTGACTTAGCATGCAAGAAACAGGAAGCCATCTCTTTGAGAGATCGGTTCTTTCTCTCAGCAACTCTATTTTGCTGCAGAGTGTATGGAACTCTGTACTACAACTCTATGCCAGACTCAAGGCAAAGGTTCTGAAGTGTTGTGTTAACATATTCCCCCCCATTGTCTGTATGGAGGGATTTGATCTTTCTCTCTGATTGTGTCTCAACTAGTGCTTTGAAATCTTCAAAGTGCGTAAAAACGTCAGATTTGTCCTTGAGAAGATACACCCAAGTATACCGTGAGAAATCATTAATAAATGTTAGCACATACCTTGCTTTATTGATGGAAGGATGAGGAAAATCCCCCATGAGATCACTATGGATCAGATCTAGAGGAGAGGATGCTCTGTGAGTCTTGTTGGTATCAAACTTTTCTCTAGGATGTTTGCCAAGGACACACCCCTCACAACCTCCTTTGGAGAAATTGATATTTGGCAAGCCTTCCACCATCTCATGCCTGCTTAGCTATTGCATATACCTGTAATTTAAGTGACCAAACCTCTCATGCCAAATCCTACTACTATCATCAACATGTGTAAGCGATAAGCAGCTTTCAAATAAATTTAGAAAATGTATATAGTCTGGCTCCATTGTTTACCTCACCGATTGCAATTTTGGAGCTGCTATGTAGGTCATATATGTTCACTACATCTGGAGTGAATTCCACTCTCTTTCCAGTGCCATAATGATTGATCTGATAAACTGAAAGCAGGTTTACCGAAAGTTTTGGAACATGAAGCACATCTTCAAAGCTTCCACGTAAAAGTTCCACTCTACCTTTGCCGGTGACCTCAATAGGTGAGTCATCTCCCATGAGGATGGGAGGTCCTTTACATGAATCCAGAGAGGAATAGATTCCCTTTGCAGTAGCCATATGATGTGATGCACCAAATTCTATAATCCATGCATCAGGGGAAGACTTAATTACAACTAAAGCATGGAAATTTTTACCTTTCTCGTGTGGTGGATCCTTAGTTTTGTTCTTGGTGCCTTGAGGGATGTGGTCCCCAAGGTTGTGATTCTGAAAGATTTCTACCATTTGGTCAATTTGTTTCTTCATGCAGGAGTATTTTGGATGGAATCCTTGGTGACAGTAGGTGCATTTGTCTCCTTTCTTCCCTTTCTCATTTCTGGAGCCAGAGGAGTCATTGAAGGGCTTGGTGTACCCTTCCTTATTTGGATGGGAATGCACTTTTCCTTTGTCTTTTTGCTGCTAATTTTTCAAATTTGAATCAGATCTGTGATTTTTATTGTGGCTTCCATCATGCACAATAAGTGCATGCACTTTTGGAGGTTTGATTTTCCCCATGCCAACGAGTTTATCTTACTTAAAAGTAAGGGACTCTGTGAAGTCTTTGAGAGAAGCCATAGTGTAGGATTTACCTATTGTGAGCCTTACTGAATGAAATGTAGACACAAAGATGGAGTATTCTGGTCTGAGCTTTGACATAATAGAGAGAACTTGGCAACTCTCCTCCTTGGATTTGTCAATTCCACAACCCTTGAGTTGCAACAATAGATCATTATATTTGGTGAAGAAGTCTTGAACTCTGTCATAGTTCCGTGGATCCAATGACAGTAGCTCCACTTTGAGAAAATGTCCTTTCATCCCTTCCTGTTTCTCATAGAGTTCTTCAACGTTTTTCCAAATCTCATGGGAGTATTGCAGACAGATAGATGAAACTGCAACTCGCGGGAGAAGCACATGCATATGGATCCGTGGGCCTCATCCATGTGGTTGATGTACTTGGATTTCTCTATGGGTGAAGTGGGTTCCACTTCTGTAGCCATGGTAATCCTGTACAACCCTTTTTTATGAAGGTATCGAGCCATTTGGTCCTTCCATTCGTGACAGTTGTACAGTGTTAGGATCAATGCTTTGGGAAACTCCTTTTTTCTGTCGATCTTCGGTCTCCAAGTTGTAATACCTGCAAAATAAAGTACTGGTGCACCTTGTCTGCATGTAGCTGTGTAGTACCTCCAACATAAATCACTGCATATTTACCATTACCTGGGCACCAATTGAGTAATGGAATCAGTGGCATTAGATGCAGATGCAGAAGTAGACGCAGACGTGGGAGTGAACCCATAACTGGTAGACTCGGTATTTGGGGAAACATGAGAACTCACAAATGCAGGCATTGTGGCATCTGGGATGTCCATATTGGAATCAAGTGACAGCATCGAAATAACTGTCGTCATTGGTGGATGAAGTGACAATTCGGCTTGTATTCACAAAATACCAACTTGAATGCATCTCACCGCTTGACTTGCATCGCATGTTTCAATAATTGCTCCATCAATTATCCCCACAATGTTTCCAGCTTCATATGACTTCCATACCTGCATAATCACAGAGGCTTCGTCATTCTGATAAGATATATACATAGTGGACAACACATCCTTAATATTGTCATGGGTATCCCTGATATGTTTGTACATGAACTAAAGAGCATGGTCTTAATTAAGGGAAATTGGATATGCTCAGTTGGGAATAAAAGGGAAATTGTATCTCACCCATCCCAAAAGAATCTACATTTCAGGTGGCAAATTGTAATGAGTGTTCTTTCTTCCTGTGATAATTTCGAGCACAAGAACGCCAAAACTATAAACATCAGTTTTTACAGATACTTGCCCCAAAATAGCGTACTATGGTGGCATATAACTACTGCATATACAGAGCACAATGTCAAATATCATAAATTAAGGCAAAAATTTAAAAATAGGAAATGATAAGTTATTTAAAAAGGAACCGTAGCTGCAACCAAAATTGTCAATCCATCCCCAGATCATAAAAAAGCTTAATCAAGAATTCAAAACCCCACCTTTTCTTGAATATCATAAATTAAGGAAAAAATTTAGAAATGGGAGATGATAATTCATTTGAAAAGGAAGCATATTTTCAACCAATATTGTAAATCCCAAAATCATCAAAACTCATAACCAAGAATACAAAACTCCATTTTCCAAACAAAAAAAAGGGTATAAATAAAATTACAATATTGTCAATCCTATTGAAGCAAAATGAGTAGAGTAAAACATCTGCATTAACAGAGTAATGATGGTATTGAAATCTCACTAAGTTCCAACAACTTTTGCAATATTGATGTGAGTTTGGCCATCAGGAAGAAGTCTTGCTAAGCCGAAATCTGCTACCTTAGGGTTCAATTCCTCGTCCAACAACACATTGCTTGCTTTAAAACATCCCGATGAATAATGCGCGGTCTCGAGTCCTGATGAAGATAGAGAATCCCACGAACAACTCCCATTATTATACTGTAATGCTTTCCCCAATCAAGCTGGTTGTGTTTGTTTGAGTCTGTATCGGTGCATGACATTAATTAATTTGACATAATCTAAATATCCTGGTTGAAACAGTGATAATTTTAATTTTCTGTCTACTTTCATAATAACATGGAAGCCACTTACCGAATAAGATTTGATCAAGGCTCTTATTGGGTAAGTATTCATAGACAAGCAATCTTTCTAATCCCTCTATGCAGCAGTCCAGTAGGCATACAAGATTTCAATGTTGAATTTCGGCTCCAAGTTTAACTTCATTTAAAAACTCTTTTCTTCCTTGCATAGATTTTTTGGACAGTTTTTTCATGGCTATTTCTTTTCCATCTGGTGTAGTTCCCTACAGTAAAAAAGTTTTGTAAATTATTAAGCTTAATTGTAAATCACCAATATATTGTTTTCAAACTGCTAATCTACAGTCAATTGTGCGAAGAGAAGAGCCTGAATATCACTGTATTTTATGATAGTAAATATCATTATTGGAAGCTTACTTAACCCAACTTACCTTGTACACAGGGTCGAATCCTCCTTCTCCAAGCTTGTTCTTTTTATGAAAATTTTTAGTGGAAGCGAGTAATGTTTCCATAGTAAATATTATGTATCCATTATTAATGAGGAGTACGAGTTCTTCACCTTCATCATCATCTGTATTATGAAAATACAAAATATAAATATAAAAGTATATTGAACATAGTATATTTGTCCTATCTAAAGACCGAGTCTGTAATTCAATTATTAAAACCCTAAATAACTCAAATCTTCAATCAAGACACTTTCACATCCACATCTAAAACCTCAAATAACTCAGATATTCATTCAAGCCACTTGCACATACACATCTAACGCCCTGTATAATCATATATAAAGTACTAGAGGACACTAGGCCGTTTTACCATTTTTGGTGGGAAGGAGGAAGGGGCACGAAGAGTCTAGAAGAAGTTATTGTATTATGGGGACATTATTATGTGCAAAATGATTGGGTATTGAGACTTTAAATATTAACTTGGACTTAAATACTGTTATAGAATGGGTAAATAGATTTTTTCAATTTAATCTATACATTCTTACTATATGGATGAGGGGCATCTGGATTTTGGATTTTGGAGTAGATCTTTCATTAAATCACATACAGGCATGTGTACAGTGAAGAGAATGGGGTTGCAGACATGTTGTCAAAAAAAGGAATTGTAGCAGAAATAGGTATCATCAGACGTTAGGGATAATCTTCCCAATTTGGCAGCAATCTCCTGTATATCAATCTCAATTTCCCTTCAACTATCTTCAGGCGTATCAGTCATTAAACTGATAGCTTCATTTCCTCAATTGTTTAAGGTATCCAACACATCAACATAGTGAACTGTATGGAATTACACCGAATTGTAGTTACTGCTAGTTTTATAACAAAGCCAACTTATCGCTAGCTATTGCTGCTTTCTTACTGGAGCATCAATACTTAAAACGTCAAGCAGATTCCTTAATAGGTAATGGCATTTTCATAGAAGTCTATTGCCATCCTCTTCATAAAAGTATAAAACATTAACTTTTGTCTACATTGCTCTCAAGCTCCTTTCTCAGTTGCTAAGAGTTATGGATGCCACACATTACCAGACAGTAATTCCAAAAGGATTACTTATAATATAAACCCACTTTATATTGTTCCTTCCCTAACAACGGATCTCCAAGGCTCACTATTCCAACACGCGATGACCACTTGAACCCCACGCTACCTTGAGCTGGCCCTTATAATGTTTAGCTCATATAAATCTGAGATCTCACATAACTAATGCAAAGGCTTTCTATGCTGCAGTATTGAGGACTCGTATTGATAAGGCTTCACGTCCACCGCTGTTCCCTTAATGAATATCGCAATTACTCCGTAAAAACAGAGTTTTCCCTTGACTGTAATAAAATGAGATTAAAGAGGCGGCAGAAATATGTTATCACAATGAAAAGAAACGAACCAAAATGCTCCAACACAGAGTAAAGCATCAAGCGGATATAGTAATGCAATTCGACCCTCTTAATACACAGCGTAGTCAATTATTGAATACATCTATCCATACTAACAGAAAATAGTTGAGTTTTTGAGAACGCCGAGAGAAAAGTTCAATGATAATTCTTCTGGCATCGCCCCTCTCTCTCCAATGCCAGCTTGGCGGCCACTTTATTTTTATATTAATAATGGATAGGTCTTCTCAGACCTTGTCTATTACAAAAGCAAGCTTTTTTTTACATAAAGATTTAAGGCGTAAAAGCTTTATTACAACTTATCTATCTGTGAAAAAGATAGCATGTTTTATTCTCTATTCTTATCCTATTTTTTTAACTAAAAAGATAACATGTTTTATTCTCTACTCTTATGCTATTTTTAATTGAAAAAAAATAGAATTGCAGGCTAAAGGACCCCACTCCCTTGCCTTTAGTTTTTTTTTTTTTTTTAGAATAAATTGGAAGACTTTTCTCCTCTGAGTCACATGCTCGTACATCAGACTCCTGAGGACAAAATTCTTCATGAGCTCCTGTCCATGACCTCGTCTACAGATTTGCCCAGTTTTTGTAGAACGTCTTCTGTAACCCAAGTAGCTTCAGTGATCGGTTGTCCCTTCCATTTTACCAGATACTGGAAGTAATCTCGTCTCCTTGTCTTCTTGTGCACCTTCTTGTCCAGAATTCATTTTGGCTGTAAATTCTTTGTTGTGGGTAACTGTTTTACCCAGTTAATCTCTAGAGTCTCTTGATCCTGTGTTGTATCATCTACAACTTGATCCTCATACTTATACAAGTCTGCAACATTAAAAATTGGTGAGATTCCCACACCAGGTGGTAATTCAATCTCATAAGCATTTGCAGAGAATTTCCTCGGTATCCTGCATGGTCCAATTTTCTTGGATTTTAACTTATTATACTCCCCTTTTGGAAATATCTCCTTCCTGAGATGTGCTAAAACCAAGTCTCCAACTTCAAAGTTCACTTCTCTTCTTCTCATGTTTGCTCTGGTTTTGTACTTGATGTTGCTATCTTGTAGCTATTGTTTCACATGTTCATGTATCACCTGCATTCTTGAAGCAAAGTCTTCACCTTCTGCACTTCTCATTTCTTCTTTTCCCAAATTCCTTAATTCAAATATTCCTCTAGGATGCATTCCATACACAATATGGAATGGGATCTATCCTGTGCTCCTGTTCGGTGAGTCATTATATGCATACTCAACTTGTGGTAACACTTGATCCCATTGCTTTGGATGCTTTGTAGTAAGGCTCCTCAAAAGATTGCCTAAACTTATGTTCACAACTTCAGCCTGTCCATTAGTCTGAGGATGATAGGTAGAACTAAAACTTAATTTAGTCCCCAGCTTTTTCCATAGTGTTCTCCAGAAATGTCCCATGAACTTTGAATCCCTGTCTGAAACAATGCTTTTGGGCAATCCATGCAATCTTACAATTTTTTTAAAAAACAAGTTAGCAATGTGAGAAGCATCACTAGTTTTATTACATGGAATAAAGTGTGCCATTTTTGAAAATCTATCCACTACAACAAAGATTGAATCATACCCTCTTTGAGTCTTTGGTAATCCCAGAAAAAAATCCATACTTACCATATCCCAAGGCCTATCTGGAATTGGCAATGGAATATACAATCCTGTATTATGGCTGTTTTTTGAGACATCAAACTTATCTCATCCTGAGGCCATTCATATATCTAGCCACCTTCTCATCTGTATCTTACGCTTCTCCAGCTCTTATGCTCACCTTATAGAACTCTTCTGTGTATTCTTTTATTGTCAAAGCTCTCTGTCTAAGATTTTGCATTTGTCTAAACAATGTTTGCTAATAATTACTGGGCAAAAACTTACCTTTTAACTTTACTACCATTCTGCTCCAATTCTTGATTGGCTACTTACCAAGTCTCCTCCTTTCCGCCTGCACACCATCCCACCAAAGTGCTGCATGGCCTTTTAATTTGGTGACAACAAACTTTACTTTCTTCTCATCTTCCGTTTCTTCATAATCGAAGAATTTCTCCATGCTATTAATCCAGTCGATCAATTCTTCTGGATTCAGTCCTCCTTGGTATACCGGTACTAAATGGTTCCATGGCCTGGCTATGGATTTAAACACTGACTGAAAGAACCTCATCTCAGGAGTAACCTGTATAGCTTCTTCCTCTTCTGTAGCTTCAATTGCGGGTTCACTGACATCTCCATCATCTATGTTTCTTTCTGAGGTTAACGCATCCAATTTAGCTCGCAGCTCTTCTATGGTTTCCATTATTTCAGCATTCGCAATAGGTCGTCCTCTTCCACCACGTCCTAGTCCTCTTCCAACTCTGAAATCCATCCTTCTCCTGCTCCTGAGATTCAATTCAATGTCAGTTGATGGATCTGATACCACTAATCATGGTGTAGGTGTAGATGTTAGGGATAATCTTCCCAATTTGGCGGCAATCTCCTGTATATCAGTCTCAATTTCCCTTGAATTGTCTTCAGGCGTATCAGTCATTAAACTGATAGCTTCATTTCCTCAATTGTTTAAGGTATCCAACACATCAACATAGTGAACTGTATGGAATTCCACCAAATTCTAGTTACTGCTAGTTTTATAAGAAAGCCAACTTATCGCTAGCTATTGCTGCTTTCTTACTGGAGCATCAATACTTAAAACGTCAAGCAGATTCCTTAATAGGTAATGGCATGTTCATGGAGTCTATTACCATCCTCTTCATAAAAGCATAAAACGTTAACTTTTGTCTAGATTGCTCTCAAGCTCCTTTCTCAGTTGTTGAGAGTTATGGATGCCACACATTACCGGACAGTAATTCCAAAAGGATTACTTACAATATAAACCTGCTTTATATTGTTCCTTCCCTAACAACAGATCTCCAAGGCTCACTATTCCAACACGTGATGACCACTCGAACCCGATGCTCCCTTGAGCTAGCCCTTATAATGTTTATCTCCTATAAATCTGAGATCTCACATAACCAATGCAAAGGCTTTCTATGATGCAGTATTGAGGACTTGTATTGATAAGGCTTCACGTCCACTGATGTTCCCTTAATGAATATCGCAATTACTCTGCGCAAACAGAGTTTTCCCTTGACTGTAATAAAATGAGATTAAAGAGGTGGCAGAAATATGTTATCACAATGAAAAGAAATGAACCAAAATGCTCCAACACACAGTAAAGTATCAAGCGGATATAGCAATGCAATTTGACCCTCTTAATACACAGCGCAGTCAATCATTGGATACATCCATCCATACTAACAGAAAATCGTTGAGTTTTTGAGAACGCTGAGAGAAAATTTCAATGATAATTCTTCTGGCACCACCGCTCTCTCTCCAATGCCAGCTTGACGGCCACTTTAGTTTTATATTAATAATGGATAGGTCTTCTCAGACCTTGTCTATTACAAAAGAAAGCTTTTTTTTACATAACGATTTAAGGTGTAAAAGCTTTATTACAACTTATCTATCTGTGAAAAAGATAGCATGTTTTATTCTCTATTCTTAACCTATTTTTTAAACTAAAAATATAGCATGTTTTATTCTCTACTCTTATCCTATTTTTTAACAGAAAAAACATAGAAATTGCAGGCTAAAGGACCCCACTCCCTTGCCTGTAGATTTTTTTTTTTTTTTTTTAGAATAAATTGGAAGACTTTTCCCCTCTAAGTCACATGCTCCTGCATCACATATCAACAGGGTTCAGTAGTAAATGAAAGAACTATAAGGATCCTGTAGCATAGCATTACATAATATGCATTTTCTATAAGTTGTAATGATTTTATTGAAACTATGACAAAAATACTACAGAAACAATCAGAAAAATTATACTAATAAATATTCTAGTGGAATCATAAATAAATTTTAGAAAATATGATATGTAAATAAAATTTTGTATTAAGCTAAAATATAATGATAAATCTGTGACAAAAATGTTTATTCGAGTAAAAAACAAATCAGAAACAATCCATTGTAATCACTTTTATTTATAAAAGATGATATATTTTTTTTGACCGGAAAAAATACAAAGTGCGAGAAGGTGAAGCTACCAAACCCCAGGTTTAGATGGGTTACAGGTATGTGCTACCTTTTAATAACATGCAGTACCTATGAGCTTAGAGAATCGTGTGGCACCATTACCTTCATTACCGCTTCTCAATTTGGCAAACTTTATTCTTTTCCAAGTTGCGAATAGGCATAGGGTCAACATGAGAACCAAGCCACCCACAACCCCTAAAATTATGGGTGTTTTCTTCGAAGCCTTCATCCTGTTGGAAAACAATAGTAATTCCAACCACACCAATAAATGTTGTGTTTAGCTTCTTCTAGAATTCGGCGGAGCTGGATAGCTTCTTGGAGAAGCCACCACCCCACCGAACTCCAGAAAGATCCCTGTTATGTATAAATACATGTTCAGTCATCAAATGAAGACAAATTTGTTCTATGTTTATGTGTTTAAGGGAGTGTTCTCTGATATGGTATCAAAGCCGAGGGTTTCGACTTAGTGTTTAGGCGGCAGCAACAAAAGCCCATCCTAGGTTGTGAGGTCAGTCAAAGCCTGGTGTTGTTCACTGCCATGGAGAGTGCAGTCTGTGAGAGCGTAGTCCCGAAGACATTATGCGATTTGACGTTGTGTGAGTGGCACTATGAGGTGCATGTGGATTTGAGCAACGTTGTGGAATTTTTTGAAGAGGGCGCTATGCGTTGAGAGCTTGAGAGCTGTAGAAGCACTGCTGTTAGTGAATCTGCCTATGGAGTGGGTTGTTGTTGGAAGCAACGAAAGATGTGGGTAGGTGTGCTGCAAAGAGACAACTGATTAGGTGTTGGAGCTTTGAGGGACATTGTTCATACTTAGTTTCTTGTATGTAACCACAGATTCAACGAGAAACCGTAAGAGAAAAAGATGTGGTTTGACGGTGTTGCTGCTAGGATTTAGCAGAGATCTGTGTGAAGCTTCTGAGTTGTGTTTGTACGGAGTTGTGTTTAAAGGTAAAGAATACTAACCTTGAAGAGTTGTCACTATTGTTTCCACGTGAGATGCAGTGTTCGCTGTGCAGAGATTAACTGTTTTGTTGTTTGGTGTTGTTAGAGACAGAGCTCAAGTGAACTATTGAGAGGTCGCCCTATGGAGCTGTGTGCGGTCTAGAGCTGTCCAGAAGAGGGCATAAGGGTGAGCCTAGGAGCATGTGAGCTCGGAGCTAGAGCTATAAACTCGATGGTGTGCAGAGTTGCGGGATCTATGGTGTGAAGAGCCAGAGAAGGGCTCGATAGGGTTAAAAGAGAAAGAGCATGAAATTGCTGTCAGGTGGAGCCATTGGAAGAGGCATATAAGAGAAAAGGAGCTATACGCTAGCGTAGATTGTGAGAAGGAGAGCTCGTGTCTTGCAGGTGTTTTTTGTGTTCATTTTTGTCTCTGATATGAGAGAGAGGCAGCGTGGAAAATCGCTAGTGAGGAAGTCGAGGCAGTGACATTTTTGGAGAGTAGCCGCGGTGTGCATTTGAAGAGTTGCTACAGAGGAGGTCGAGGCAGTGGTAGCGTGGAAGATTATTACAATGGATGCATGGATTAAACACCCGTTGTGAGGTGTCGATGGTGTGCAGTCAAAGCCCGGAGTAGTTGGTGGTGGAGTTGGCTAGTGGTTGTGGTCGTTTGGTGTTCACGCAAGTAGAAAAGGGGCCGATCCAAGTTGGAGGTGAAAACGTTGTTGAGATACACATTGATGCTTGTGCGGTGCGTGGGAGGTGATTATGGTGCCACTCCAGATCGGTGTTGTGTGATAGAAGTGTTTGTTTTGTGTCTTATTATTGTTTGATGCATTACCACTGTGGTGTTTACTAAGACGAGTGGAATCCAACGACTGTATTACAAACCTATGCAAGAATTTCATGAATTAATCTCACTGAAGCATGGAAGGGTGAGGAGTAGGCCTCTGCTGCCTATTGTGATGTAAAGTGAGGTGAAAGCCGAGGAGTTTTTGCTGGAATGGTTTGATGAAGCTTCCCGAAAAAGGCAGTGAAGCTTGAAAAAGGAAATGAACATTGTTGTCCGGTATCCGACTCGGACTCCATGTGTGGAGATATTACTGTGAATGAGTTGGTTGTAGTTGCCACTGTGTGTATAAGGAACTGCTATGATTGAAGTACAATGAGTGGGACAATATTAGATGCTGATCTTTTTTATGATGTTTTCGAGAGCCTATTCGGAAGTATTTTTGGGCCTGGTAATATATTTTATTTTGGTAGTATTTTTGAGTCACAAAAACTATTAGATCAACACAATGCTTTTATTGATAACCATAAATATTCAGAGGTGGAGTCCATTCCACAGGAGAGAAAAACCTGTTTGTCCTTGAACCCAATTGCTAGTAATGAGATTGGATCTGTTTCTAAGATTTTTGCAATAGTAGAGGATACTACCATGGATGTTGTTCGGAGGTCGCTTATGTTCGAAGATGAGTGCATTTTGGTAGCTCCTCATGGAAAGTGGGGAGAACTTGAATTATATTACCTTGTTTGGAGTCTTGCATTACATCCCAATCTGGAAAATGTTGGTAATGTTAAGTACACAAGCAAGAAGCAGAGGAATTTTTTTAGGAAAGTCAAAAGGATGAAGATGAAACTGCACCAGTGAATGAACAAGCATGGGCCCTTTATCAAGAAGGCAAAAATGAAATGTTTTGTTGTAAGCCTAGCTGAGACATAGACCAATAGACATGTCAATTAAAAGTATGTTTACAGTATCTTGTATATTGTGTTATAGCATATTTGTCATATGGTTGGAATTAAGGGGGAGTGTTGGAAAACAATAGTAATTCCAACCTCCATCAATAAATGTTGTGTCTAGCTTCTTCTAGAATTCGGCGGAGCTAGATAGCTTCCTGGAGAAACAACTGCCCCATCGAACTCCAGAAAGATCCCTATTATGTATAAATACCTATTCAGTGACATCCCTCTACCATTCTGTTGTGTTGAAAGGACACTTAGATTAAAGAAGGGATATATTTCATAACGAACTATGCAGCTTTGACTCCAATACTAAACTCCTGCATATACAGAGGATGTGAATATGAAATTGATTGCGTATGATAGACATGTTGTGCAGTCTTTACTAGATATATCTCTAGTGCACTCGACCAGGCTGTAAATTTTTTGAGACAAGTCCGTAGTATTCAAAGCATATCGTTTCATTTCAAGTGTTGCTTCAGTTGATAATTTGTCTAAGAAATCTTTAACATCCGCCTGAAAGTTCTTATTTGGAATAGAGACACCTGTGTTCCCCCTGAAGTCCTCAGAGTAAATAGACTCTAAACGTGTGTCCATTTTCCTGATGAAATTGTAGTTTTCATAGCGTAAGAAGCATTCAAAATGCTAGATACTACCTCTAGCCTCATTCGAACAATATTGTTTAAGGGTAGACATTGCATATTGTGAAGAATTGTAGCATTGATCGACTGTCATGTCTTCTTTGCATTTGAAGAGGGAATATACTTTGTCAGTACTTTTGCCATACTTAAAGATGTTAGACCCTATTTGCATCACACCTTGAACAAGACTATCAAAACCTATATTCAGAGTGATCTCAAGCGTGCTCCCTTCAGTATATTCAGAGCTGCCAGTGCAGCTATATGTGGGTGTCCCTGTCTCTATATTGCAAATCTGTCCATGAAGTGTAATATTATCAACAAAAATAATTAAACCGATCAAGAGAGAGAATGCTGAATCTCTTTCATGGATGTTGAATGCCATCGCACAATGGAGAAGTTACACTACACAGACACACCAAAACTTTACTCTCCCTTCCCCATGTGATTCCCTATAAAATCAACTCCCCTCTTTGCACACCTGTCATCTTGTGCACCACAATATTATATGTTAGATGATTGCAAAAGGTTCAGTCGTTCGATCAAGGTGGTTACCAATTCGTTGCAGAAACGGTTTACAATTGTGATGCCCCACTTCAAATCTAAGGCCCATATTAGAATGCACCATTCCTGTCTAGCCCAAACCCTACTTTCTCACTCATTTATGGGGCGGTCTGTCCCTACTTCATATTGGTTCTATTCGTTTTCGGTCTGGTCCTGGATCTTGTCCTGTGTTAGTGGTTTCTTGCTCTCTCTTGTTTTATCAAGTTTTCTTAAACTCAATCTAAGAAGATGGATTCAGCAATGTTGAGTTCTGATGCTTCGTTGGATGCCTTGCATTGTCTATTGAAGGCAGAAGCCTGCAGGAGGCTTTCAACCCCTATGGCGAAGTCGTGGAATCCCAAGTAAAGCCATTATTTGTGTATTAATCTCTCAAATTCCCATGGTCATGTCCATTTTGTCATAATTAGGGTTTATTATTTTTGGGGTTTGAATTTGATAGGTTTTATTAGGGTTTGCTTTGGGGTTTTGAATTTTCATAGATTTAATCATTTTCTGAGGGTTTCTCAAAACTAGGGTTTGCTTCGGGGTTTTGGGTTTGACGAATAAAGTTCTTTTCTAAGGGTTTGTCTCTGGATTTGTTTTCTGTAGATTATAAGTGATCAAGAAACCGATAGATCCCGTGGATTCGTCTTTGTCACCTTCAATGATGAGCAATCGATGAGGGACGCCATCGACGCAATGAATGGTAAGATGCTTGACGGGAGGAGCATCACCATTAATCCAGCCCAGTCCAAAGGAAACGAGGGTGGTGGTGGAGGCGATGGCTCTCGTGGCTACCATAAGATGCCCAAATATGAAGTCGATACTTGATTCTTTTGGGTTTTTGACAAATCTCCAGCACCTCAATCTCTCTCGTTGCTGGAGTTTTCACAGGCTTCTCCTCGAGATTGACCATATAAAAATTCTTGGTTTTCATTTGTTGGACTGTTAGAAACTATTACCTCAAGTCTCATAATTTAGGTTTTTGCCAAAAATATCGAGCTTTCCCTTTGTTAGGCGGTTACTGTTACCTCAAGTCTCAGAATTTAGGATTTTGCTGAAAATATCCAACTTTCCCTTTGTTAGGTGGTTAAGAATTGGTTAAGCACAATTTCAGATCAAATTTGTTTGTTTCCTTCTATTTTTTAACCCATAAACTTATTCTTAAGCTAATTGAAAATTTTTTGATTGAGTTATTAAGTTTGATGGGTCAATCTAGCTCTTCCTTAGCTCCTCCACCAATGGGCCTTTTTCTGGAGAATAACAAGGTCGTTGGAACAATTGTCCCTTCTCTTGCCTGCCTCCTTGGATTCTGATGAAGAATATAAGGGTTTTAGAAGTGGTAGAACCAAATTGAAAAACCGGTGGCAAGCAGAATCTCAAGTTAGGGCTAAAGACAATTTTGTATTTATTCTCTTTTCTTACTTTGCCACCCTAATTTTATGGTAGATTGTTACTGCAATTGCTATACTAGCACAGGCTCTCGAATGCATTTGAAGGGTTTTGTAGATATAGGCTATCATCTCTGCATTTTCTTACCGTTGAAAGATGAATATTGCGTGGCAGGCACCTCTGGATTTGTGGGAGCTACATGTTTATGCTCCTCTTTCAATGTTCCCAAAGTCCATTGGATGGATGAAGCACATCGAAAAGGTTGTGGTGACTTGTATGTCAGATTTGATTCATCTCAAAACTTTACCAGAGGAATTTTCTCATTCGTCCTCACTGCAATACCTGCACCTAAGATGCCCACTTATGAAGTCATTGCTTGATTCTTTTGGGTTCTTAACAAAACTCTAGCACCTCAATCTCTCTTGCTGCCAGAGTTTGTACGGGCTTCTCCTCGAGATTCACCATATAAAAATTCTTGGTTTTCATTTGTTGGACTGTTAGGAACTGTTACCTCAAGTCTCAAAATTTAGGTTTTTGCCGAAAGTATCCAGCTTTCCCTTTGTTAGGTGGTTAAGAATTGGTGAAGCACAATTTTAGATCAAATTTGTTTGTTTCCTTTTGATTTTTAACCCATAAACTTATCTTAAGCTAATTGAATATTTCCTGATTGAGTTCTTAGGTCTGATGGGTCAATCCAGCTCTTCTTTAACTCCTCCACCATTGGGCCTTTTTCTGGAGAATAACGAGGTTGAACAGTTTGGTGTGTATCTAGAGTGGGATCTCATTATATATTTATAGGATGAATGCTTGGCCTCGATTTTCCAGAAGCTCAGAAACGAAGATCGAAATGCTTGCTCCCTAGTCTACAGTAGATGGCACCACATTGAATCAAAAAGCCGGCAACGCCTAGTTCTCCTTGCTCGAATTGAGATTTCCTCCTTGCTTCCAGCACTGATCACTAGATTTGAACATGTGATTGTTATAACTCTGAAATGCTCCAAAAAATTTCCCAGTATTGACAACAAGGCACTTTCTTTAATTTGAAAGAGTTTCACTCATTTCAAGAAGATCAAACTGAAGGGATGCATCGAGATTATTGATGAGGGTCTAGAGTCCTTCTCACTTGTATGTGGTCCTATTAAGAAATTTCCATGCGGGTCATGTGGATTTGGAGCGAAGGGTTTGAACTCAATACTTAAGAATTGCAACGAACTAGAAGATCTTATAGCTGAAAGACTTAGAAGATTAAATGTTCAAACGGAAAGAATAGGGCCAGGGCAAGGTAAGCTACGATGATTGTGCCTTAAAGATCTTTATAACAGGAAGCTATTTGCCCCATTATTACTGGAATCCAAGTGTCTAAGGACACTCATTTTATCACGGAATTCAGCATCTTGGGATCAGTTGTTGGAAATGAGCACTAGAAACTTACAACAGTTGACGAAATTGCAAATTGAAAACATGCATTTAGGTGATAGAGGTTTGATCGTTGTTTCAAAGTTCTCAAAGCTGGAAGTATTTTATACGAGCAGGGTGTTTGATTGTCCTGATCGAGGTATTTACGCAGTTGCAAATGGATGTAGGAAACTGAGAAAGGTGCACCTTGATAGTGGCAATTCCAAAAGAATTGGCGAGGAAGGGTTACTGTCCATTGCAAACAAATGTCATCAGATGCAAAATCTTGTCTTAATGGGCATTGCTATTTCGGTTGAGAGTTTGAGTGCCTTGGCTTCCAATTGCCCTGTGCTGGAAAGAATGGCACTCTGCAACAATGATAGTGTTGGGGACAAGGAGATGTCTTGTATTTCAGGTAAGTTCATAGCATTGAAGAAGCTATGCATTAAAAATTACCCAATATCCGATGAATTTCTTGTGACGATTTCCAGTGGCTGCTAGCCTTATAAAATGAAAGGTGAAAAGGTGTAAAGCAATAACATCCAAAAGTGTCTGTCAGGTTCAAAAAAAAAAGCCTCTCTAATCGTTGTTGTTGATGGTGGTTCACAGATATCAGGAGAGGATGATCAGAGCAGGTCTCTTCAGCTTGGGGATGACAGAGTCATTAGAGAATCAACTCATGTGCTATGTGGAAGCAGAGGTCGCTTAATCAAGAAAAAATTGGGCACAACAGCTTCCAATTTTCTGAGAGGGTCTTTTTCTCATGGCCAGTCTCATGGTTAAGTTTCTGAGGTAGATATATGAAAGGATTCTTGTTGTATTTTATTGATTTCCTTTAACAATTCTCTCTTTGCAAGGAACCTCTAGGACGCATGACTATTGTGAATATCCAGAAATTATTGTAGCCATTCTTTGTAAAACTTTATATTCTATTCCGAACTGGATTATTTCCTAACAAGTCTACATGATGTTGAAGTTAGAGCCTATTTTGTTTCTTATTGTAGGTACATGTTTCTGTTTGATCAGATTTATAATATGTAATTTGAAATCCAGTACCTCATATTGTATTTCCAGAACACTACTGTTTGTTTATGAAACTCAGTCATGTATCTTAGGGCTTCCTTGCAATGCCTGAAACAAAATTAAATTCCAGAATAGATCCATGCATTTCAGTGCATTTCACCATCTTTCAGTAAGTAGGCAATTCCTGTCTTTGAATATTCTTCCTTGTATAATTGATCAACTGGCATTCAAAGTTTTCGCTACAGTGTTTAGGTCCGTTTCCATTGGATTGGTGATTTTTAACAATCTTAATTACATTTTTGACTTGTTTCAGGTGCATTCTACACTTGTCTTTGTACATGTAGATTTTGTTTAGCTATGCTTAATTTACCTAATTTCTATACTATCTCATGCTCTATTTTTTCTTGGCCTCTAGTATTTCAATGCCTAAAAAGATGAATCCTGTCATACATGAAAAATTTCCCAATATGTGAGGAAGGTCTTGTGACGATTGCTAGCGGCTGCCCTAGCCTTATAAAATTAAAGGTGAAAAGGTGTAAAGCAGTAACATCCAAAAGTGTTTGTTAGGTTCATAAGAAAAAAAGAGCCTCTCTAATCGTTGTTATTGGTGGTCGTTCACAGACAACGGGAGAGGATGATCAGAGGAGGTCTCTTCAGCTTGGGGATGACAGAGTCATTAGAGAATCAACTCATGTGCTATGCGGAAGTAGAGGTCACTTAATCAAGACAAAATTGGGCACAGCAGCTTCCAATTTGCTCAGAGGGTTTTTTTCTGGTGGCCAGTCTCATGGTTAAGTTTCTGAGATAGATATATGAAAGGATGCTTATTGTATTTTATTGATTTCCTTTGACGATTCTCTCTTTGCAAGGAACCTCTACGACGCATGACTGTTGTGAATATCTGGAAATTCTTGTAGCCATTCTTTGTAAACCTTTATATTCTATTCCGAACTGGATTATTTCCTAATCAGTCTACATGATGTTGAAGTTAGAACCTATTTTGTTTCTTGATGTAGGTACATGTTTCTGTTTGATCAGATCTATAATATGTAATTTGAAATCCAGTACCTCATATTTTATTTCCAGAACAATATTGTTTGTTTATGAAACTCAGTCATGTATCTTAGGGCTTCCTTGCAATGCCTGAAACAAAATTAAATTCCAGAATAAATCCATGCATCTCAGTGCATTTCACCATCTTTCAGTAAGCAAGAAATTCCTGTCATTGAAGATTCTTCCTTGTATAATTGGTTAGCCGACATTCAAAGTTTTGGCTACAGCATTTAGGTTCGTTTCCATTGGGTTGTTGATTTTTAACAATCTTAATTACATTTTTGACTTGTTTCGGGTGAATTCTGCACTTGTCTCTGTACATGTAGAATTTTTTTGGCTATGCTTAATTTATCTAATTTCTATACTATCTCATGCTCTCTTTTTTCTTGGCCTCTGGTATTTTAATGCCTGAAAATATGAATCCTATCATACATGTTTTGCTTCATGGCATTTGTTAACTATTAGGGAAGAGGTTATATGCTTAGCAACTTTTCTATTTTTCCTCTTATAAATTTGTATGTACCATTCTTATTTTTCCTCCTCCTATAAATGTGTACGTACTATTCTTTGAAAATAGTAGTTGTCTTTTCACTAGCCTTTGCATTTTCTCAGAAAAACTCTACAATACACTTTACATATAGGGTCAAATTGATGTTTGGCAACTATTCACAATTTGGGCATTGATATTTACTTGAACAATAGAAAGCAGCATATATGTGATGGGATATTCTTCAGTTGGCCTCTATATGCTATATAAAGATTATATGATCTTATTATGTGTCCTTTACAGACATAAAATTATGAAGAGCTATGATTAATCCACACTATATACGTGTTGTCTTCCTGCGTGGAGGATTGGGTTCATTCTTTTACTTACATTTGAGTTTTAGTCTGATGCTATAAAATAACACAAGTTAATGTTATTATATATTGAAAAAACAATAACACAAAAAATGTTCATCTCCTACGCTGTTCATGTTGATTGCCACAGCAAAAAAAATGTTCATCTCATATGCCTTGTTAGGGCCACGAATGTCTAAACAATCAAGATGATATTTTTCAAACATAACCCTAACCCCTATGGCTATGTTGTTCATGTCATATGCCTTTCTAGATTCAGGAATGTCTAAGACTCTAAACAATCAAGGCAGTGTTTTTAACTAGAAACAAGTTACGAGCTCAGCTCAAACAAAACTCTATGCTTGTGCTTATCAGGGATCATTCTAGAGGGACTCAGCTCTACCTCAAAGAGTTCCAAGTTAAGAGCTCAGATCAAACCTAACCCTATGCTTGTGCTTATCAGGAACCCGAGTTCTTCTAGAGGGACTTAGCTTCACTTGCGAGAGTTCCATAGGAACCCGAGATCTCAGGGACCCAAGTTCTCACCTTGTCTTGGGAGTGTTCTAAAATTGGTCAAGCGAAATTTTAGATCAAATTTGTTTGTTTCCTTCGGTTTTTTAACCCATAAACATATTTTTAAGCTAATTTAATATTTTCTGATTGAGTTCTTAGGTCTGATGGATCAATCCAGTTCTTCTTTAGCTCCTCCACCAATGGGCCTTTTTCCGAAGAATAACGAGGTCGAACAGTTTGGTGTGTATCCAGAGCTGGATCTCATTGTATATTTACCGGATGAATGCTTGGCCTCGATTTTACAGAAGCTCACAAACTAAGATCGAAATGCTTGCTCCCTAGTTTGCAGTAGATGGAACCTCATTGAATCGAAGAGCAGGCAACATCTAGTTCTCCTTGCTTGAACTAAGCTTTCCTCCTTGCTTCCAGCCCTAGTCACTAGATTTGAACATGTGACTGTTCTGGCTCTGACATGCTCTAGAAAACTTCCCAATATTAACAACAAGGCACTTTCTTTAATTGGAAAGAGTTTCACTCATCTCAAGAAGAACAAACTGGAGGGATGCATCGAGATTACTTATGAGGGTCTAGAGTCCTTCTCACTTGTATGTGTTCCTATTAAGAAATTTTCATGCGGGTCATGTGGATTTGGAGCAAAGGGTTTGAACTCAATACTTAAGAATTGCAACGAACTAGAAGATCTTATAGCTAAAAGACTTAGAAGATTATATGTTCAAATGGAAAGAATAGGGCCAGGGAAAGGTAAGCTATAGAGATTGTGCCTTAAAGATATTTATAACGGGCAGATATTTGCCCCACCTATTATCAGGATCCAAGTGTCTAGGGATGCTCATTTTATCATGAAATTTAGGGTCTTGGGATGAGTTGTTGGAAATCAGCACTAGAAACTTGCAACAGTTGACAGAATTGCAAATTGAAAACATGCATTTAGGTCATAGAGGTTTGATGGTTGTTTCAAAGTTCTCAAAGCTGGAAGTATTTTATGTGAGCAAGGTGTCTGATTGTCCTGATCGAGGTATTTATGCAGTTGCAAATGGATTTAGGAAACTGAGAAAGGTGTACCTTGATAGTGGCAAGTCCAAAAGAATTCGTGAGGAAGGGTTACTGTCCATAGCAAACAAATGTCATCAGATGCAAGAACTTGTCTTGATGGGCACTGCTATTTCAGTTGACAATTTGAGTGCCTTGGCTTCCAATTGCCCTGTGCTAGAGAGAATGGCACTCTACAACAGTAATGGTGTTGGGGACAAGGAGATGTCTTGTATTTCAAGTAAGTTCATAGCATTGAAGAAGCTATGCATTAAAAATTTCCCAATATCTGATGAAGGTCTTGTGACGATTGCCAGCAGCTGCCCTAGCCTTATAAAATTAAAGGTGAAAAGGTGTAAAGCAGTAACATCCAAAAGTGTCTATCAAGTTTAGAAAAAAGAGCCTCTCTAATTGTCGCTGTTGATGGTGGTTCATAGACAGCAGGAGAGGATGATCAGAGCAGGTCTCTTCAGCTTGGGGATGACAAAGTCATTAGAGAATCAACTCATGTGCTATGCGGAAGCAGAGGTCACTTAATCAAGACAAAATGAGGAACAACAACTTCCAATTTGTTCAGAGGGTCTTTTTCTGGTGGCCAGTCTCGTGATTAAGTATCTGAGATAGATATATGAAAGGATGCTTATTGTATTTTATTGATTTCCTTTGATGATTCTCTCTTTGCAAGGAACCTCTAGGACACACGACTGTTGTGAATATTCAGAAATTCTTTTTGCCATTCTTTGTAAACCATTATATTCTATTCCGAACTGGATTATTTCCTAACAGGTCTACATGATGTTGAAGTTAGAGCCTATTTTGTTTCTTGTTGTAGGTACATGTTCTGTTTGATCAGATCTATAATATGTAATTTCAAATCCAGTACCTCATATCGTATTTCTAGAACACTATTGTTTGTTAATGAAACTCAGTTATGTATCTTAGGGCTTCTTTACAATGCCCGAAACAAAATTGAATTCCAGAATAGATGCATGCATCTCAATGCATTTGACCATCTTTCAGTAAGCACGCAATTCCTATCTTTGAAGATTCTTCCTTGCGTAATCGGTCAGTCGGCATTCAAAGTTTTGGCTACAACGTTTAGGTCCATTTCCATTGGGTTAGTGATTTGTAACAATCTTAATTACATTTTTGACTTGTTTCAGGTGCATTCTGCACTTGTCTCTGTACATGTAGAATTTTTTTGCCTATGCTTAATTCATCTAATTTGTATACTATCTCATGCTCTCTTTTTTCTTGGCCTCTAGTATTTCGATGCCTGAAAAGATGAATCTTGTCATACATGTTTTCCTTCATGGCGTTTGTTAACTATTAGGGAAGAGGTTATATGCTTGGCAACTTTTCTATTTTTCCTCTTATAAATTTGTATGTACCATTCTTATTTTTCCTCCTCTTATAAATCTGCAAGTACATTCTTTGAAAATAGTAGTTGTCTTTTTACTATCCTTTGCATTTGCTCAGAAACATTCTGCAATACATTTAACATCTAGGGTCAGATTGATGTTCGGAAACTATTCACAATTTGGGCATTGATATTTACTTGAACAATAGAAAGCAACACATATGTGATGGGATATTCTTCAGTTGGCCTCTATATGCTATATAAAGATTATATGATCTTATTATGTGTCCTTTACAGACATAAAATTCAAAAGAGCTATGATTCATCCACACTATATACGTGTTGTCTTCCTGCACGAAGGATTGGGTTCATTCTTTTACTTACATCTGAGTTTTAGTCCGATGCTATAAAATAACACAAGTTAATGCTGTTATATATTGAAGAAACGACAACACCAAAAATGTTCATCTCCTCGTATGCCCTTTTAGGGACAAGAATGTCCAAACAATCAAGATAGTATTTTTCAAACATAACCCTAACCCTACACTTATGTTGTTCATGTTGATTGCCACAACACCAAAAATGTTCATCTCATATGCCTTGTTAGGGCCAGGTATGTCTAAACAATCAAGATGGTATTTTTCAAACATAACCCTAACCCCTATGGCTATGCTCTTCATGTCGTATGTATTTGTTCCTAAATGTTATTGCATCTAGGATTAAATTAGAAAAAGGCTTACTAATCTCTAAAATTTTAAATGCATATATTCCTTAATGTTATTGCATCTAGGGTTAAATTAGAAAAGAACTTACTAATCTCTAAAATTTTAAATGCATACAATTAAGGTTGTGAAAGCATAGTAGTCGAAAAGGGCTCCAGATACAAACATTAAGACCTTAAATTATTTACAAAATGTAGGCCACCATTATACCATTTAATGGGAGAATAATGAGTACCCATCAACATCATTACCATAGGTTTCTCCCATAAAATGGTTTTGGGGTCAATGTCAATAGTGAAAATATCTTCTACATAATAGTCAACATTTTTTATATCCACTTCTCATGGGATTGAATTTGAAGAGCCACACTTGATTCTTCTTTACGTTCACTATGTTAAGACAATTTAAGTACATATATGTTATAGTTAATGTGTTAGGTACTAAAGTTTATGTCATGTAATATTTTAGGAGTTACAATGTGTTTATGATGAGAGTGTACTAGGGGTCATAATTTTTAGAATTCATTGTGTTAAAAATCATATTGCACTATGGTTTACTTAATAATAGAGTTATTCCCTTAAGGATTATAAGGTAATAGTGGTTAGGAGTTGCATTTTGGAAGGGTTTGCAATTCTCCAAGAGTGATCAACGTATATTATGGTTTATATGGGATATGGGACATATAAGTATTTTGACTTTCATAATGGTTTTTGGTTAAGACACATTGTATTTGATATTATAGTGACCATAGTGGTGAAAGGTTACATTAAGAAAGGGAAACAATTAGTGGGGCTAATATATAGTGCAATATATAGGAATATCTAATAATAAATTCATTATAAGTATTTTTATTCTTTATGAAAATATTTTTTTGTTGTATTTGCATTCTTCAATTTATGCATTACGGAATTTCCTTTGCAACATCTGGTGCAAATGCTAGTTATCATCTTATGTGAATTATAATATCATGTACTCGGTTGGTCAATGGTCAATGTTTAGTTTAACTGTATTTCTTTTGTGTTGATTTGGTAGGGAGGTTTTTACTTGTTCACATTGTGAATTGAGCTATTTTAAGTGGAAAGTTGTATTTATTATTATTATAATAATAAAGAAAATATCATAATAAATTAAACATATATATAACACTTAATAAAATTTAAACTATAGAGATTCACTTCATTTATATGGAGGATCTTAATTTGTAAATAAGCCTTGTTACAATATTATGGGCCAATACTTTAGCTCATCAATACTACATGTCCAAAAAACCATAACTGATTTCATATGACAATTTTTTAATTAATGAATTTGATAGGGGGCATTTTTTTTAATAAATGAATTTAATGAAGAAGAGAAAAAAGACATACCTATTTTGAAAATAAATCTAAACCTTCTATTTGTGTATACTACTAAGAATATTTTAGAATATTCATATCTACCATCCACATAATAATTATTGATAATTAAATTAAAATTATTAAATCCCAATTCCAAAATAAGCATGCTTATCCATCTTTCAAATTCTAAAACTTATGAAATATATTATTATAATATATCTTTATATAATTTAACTTATTTTTTTTATTTGCTAGGTTTTATGAGTCTTAAGATGACTCATGAGAGTTTAACATGACTCGGATTTTGCCCACATTTTTAAATAATAACAAAATGTCTTAACAAAATACCCTATCACCGGGACATCATTTAATTCATATTTTGATAAATTAGTTAATTTTATGAAAACTTATAGTATATATAGTATTTTTTTGGCTTAGTCTGATTCTTTTAAACCCTTAATTGAATGATGATAAATTATAAACTATGTTAGGTAGACATAAGTTATTATTTATAATTCTTAATTTTTTTAAAATATAAAAAAATAATTATAATAACATATTTTTTGAATTTTTATATTCAAGCTTCTATGATCCATAATGAATTAAACAAAGTCTTTTGGTAGAAATCACATAAGAGAAATTTTTGTCGGACACTTTTCTAACCAACAAGTGTGGTTCATTATCAAAACCCGATAACACTTAATAAATTCAGACTTAAAATATTCTAATAATTAGTTATAATTTATTTTATTTTATGTAATTTAATCAACTTAAAATGTTTTATTAATTATAAATGTTGTATTGATAATTATAATTATTAATTTTTTTCTATCTCTTATAATTATTAATTTTTATTTTATTTTATGTAATTTAATCGAAATCGCAGCCAAGCTTCCGGCAAATCCTAGGCCCTATCCCAACCAAGGGCTTGGGCTTTTCTCGCAAATCTAGGGTAATGGAGCCAAGGGCCTTTGGGCAAATTCGGGGCCTTTGGGCCAATTGAAACTGTGGTGATCTCCCTAATGACTAGACAAAATTTTTGACTAACGAACTAACCCTTAGGGCTTATTAATTATAAATGTTATATTGATAACTATGATTATTAATTTTTTTTATCTCTTAAATTTTTTTATTAGTATTAGATTAGGTTACACCATCTCTATGGTATTAACTGGATAGTAAATCAAATGAATCTTGGAGTTGGTAATACACTCATAGCTTTGAGCTTTTGGGCTTTGAAACGAAAAAACATCATACTTATATGTGGATCACATTTTTTTCAATCAAGGTGTTATTTTCCAGCGTTGAACATAGGCCAGATTGTCTTGGTTGCCGTGCCCGATTAGATTTTCACGAGAAGAGTCGAGAGAAGAGTCAAGAGAAGAGTCCGATTAGGTTTTCTCTAGCGTTCTTCTGTGGTATCTGCTCCATGGTGGAGTCAAAATCAAGAATTAAAAGGTTGTCGACTTATCCTGTCAACTCTTTTGGATGCGCCAAAGTCGTTGTAAGCTAGACTCTTACCTATAGCGCAAGTTTATACCATGCATTTAAATTTTTATTTTTTAATATTCATAGAATGTATTTTATTTTTAGATTTTATTTTATTTTTTTATTTTTTGGTAGTTAAGCATTCATAGGGGATTCGAACCAATAACCTACCGCAAAGAGTGTTTTAACAGTGCACCCATTCACTGTCAATCCAAAGCCTTGTGGGCAGGTTTCATCTCATTTTTTAAAATATTAACTAAATCATATATTTTAAATTATGTTTTTGTCAAAACACAACATTAACCATAAGCATAGCATTATTGTAGTTTTAATTTTAAAATTAAAAAAATATAATATATTTTCTATAATTTGATTTAATCTTTTATTTTTATTTTTAATAATCTGAGTTTTTATTTTTATGACAGTTATTGGGTGTACGGTTAAAACATTCTATAATGTGAAAATTATTCGTTTGAAATTTTATAGATTAAGTTATGTTAAGAGTCGGTGTGACCAAGCCAAGTGCAATCTTCAAGTGATTTTGATGACTTAAATTCCCTTGAATCATAGTTTCTCAAACAAAGATTAAATGTGTAATCATCTCATGACTCACACTCAAGAAACAAAAAAATATAAATCTTTACTTTTATTTCCAATCAAGTTAACGATATAATTTTATCTTTGACATTCATATAATAAAAAATATACTTAAAATTTATCACACCTTCACAACTATTCAAAAAATAAAATATCTCAATTTAGTAAAATTTTCAAATTCCAAAAATTATATAAAAATGATAGTGATATATTTTTTTTATAAGTTAATCCATATTGAAAATTAATTTTAACAAATTGTATTTTAAGTAAAAATAACCAAACCATCAATGGTCAAATTTAATTACAAACACGCTAATGTAATTATTAATTTAATTACAAACACACTAATGTAATTATTATTAATTAGTTGATATTT
>APFE031006774.1:256622-282542 GCA_000404065.3 Pinus taeda
TTTTTTATATTTACTCCATAAGTCACCTTGTATTTATGAATGATATGGTAAATTAATAAAAATATAAATAAACTAGAGTTATGGTAAACAATTTTTTTTTTTTTAATACCATGCAAAAAAACATTATTAACCCTAATATTAGTATTAATAAAAATAAAAATGGCACATGGTATTGACCCATGGTATTCACCAAAATGGCACATGGTATTGACCCATGGTATTCACTTGGAATGTAGCCTATTTAAATGGGGGAATTAAAACACAATAGATCCATCTTCACTCTGGATCTACTAACCCGTGAGTGATTGCGTTGCCAGGTTTTTGAAATCCCTCCCTCTCTGTACAAATAAAAACTACACTGTTATTGAGTAGTGGGTTATGTAAAAAATTGAGCTTTGTTTTGTATTTATTGTAAAAAATTGGACTGGACTTTTATATGTTTGAAATTTCAGTAGAGCTTGATGCATTGAATCCATTTGTCTTTAGTGGGATATTAAACCAGCTGAATTATGGGTAGTGGGTTATGTAAAAAATTGAGCTTTGTTTTGTATTTGTTGTAAAAAATTCGACTGGACTTTCAACAACGGTTTGTGCAGTAAATAGCATTAGACTGTTGGGTTTTGTCCGAAATGAGGTTGAACACAACTTCTTGTTGCAAGTCGGTTGTTGGGCGAGCCACCAAAAGGGTCGTTGTATCCAACCGAGAAATCATGCACGTTATGTTTTTGGTTTGAAAATTATTTCACAACTATTGTTCTTTTATTGTACAATTTGAAATTAGTAAAACTTGTACAAATAAATTTTAAAAGTCATATGATGGGTAGTGTAAAAATAAAAACATCATAAAAAAATTCCTTGACAGGTAGGGTCACCCGTCAAATTTAACCCGTGCTCATGAGTCATCTTAAAGCTCATGAGTCATGAGAGTCTAACATGACTTGGATTTTGCCCACATTTTTAAATAATAACAAAGTGTCTTAACAAAATACACCCTATCACCCGGACATCATTTAATTCATATTATGATAAATTAGTTAATTTTATTAAAACTTATAGTATATATAGTATTTTTTTAGCTTCGTCTAATTTTTTTAAACCATTAATTGAATGATGATAAATTATAAACTATGTTAGATCAACATACGTTATTATTTATAATTCTTAATTTTTTTAAATATAATTAAAAAAATTATACATATTTTTTGAATTTTATATTCAATTTCTATGATCCCATGATGAATTAGCAAAGTCTTTAAGTAGGAAATCACATAATTCATAATGGACAAGGTGGTTCCATTATCAAAACCAAACTATCTTTTGGAGTACTAATTATGTTATTGATTTTATCTATCAATTATTAATTTTTTTTTATTTAAAAAAATATATATAATTAAAAAAAAAATTATCTTTAAAACACTTAATAAAATTCAGATCAAACATTTACATAGTTAGTTATAATTTAGTATAATTATTTATTTTATGAAATTTAATCAACTTAAAAGAATTTTAATTATAAATGTATATTGATAATATTAACCTTTTTCTTCTCTTATAATTACTAATTTTTTATTTTATTTTATGTAATTAATGGAATTAAAATAGTTTTTATTAATATAATATTATAGTGATAACTATGATCATTATTTTTTTCCCCATCTCATAATTTTTCTTTTTATTAGCATTAGATTAGGTTACAACATCTCTACGGTATTAGTAAATCAAATAAATCTTAGAGGTAATACGCTCATAGCTTTGAGTTTTTGTGCTTTGAAACGAAAAAACATCATACTTATATGTGGATCAGATTTTCTTCAATCAACGTTTGATCTAGGTGTTATGTGGATCAGATTTTCTTCGATCAACGTGCGGTCTAGGTGTTATGTGGAGCAGATTTTCTTGGTTGCCGTGTCTGCCCCCTTGATGAAGTCACGGTCAAGAGAAGAGTCCATCAGATTTTCACAGGGTCAAGAGAAAAGTCCCATCAGATTTTCACAAGAGTTCTTCTGTGGTATCTGCTCCATGGTGGAGTCAGAATCAAGAATTAAGAGGTGGACGACTTATCCAGTCAACTCTTTTGGATGCCCCAAAGTCGTTGCTAGGCTCTTACCCATCTCGAAGCTTCCATTTCAATATTTATTAGGGTATAAATTGATTTAATTATTAAGTAAACAAAAGTAATCAATTTAATTACTAACACACTAATTTGATTATAGTTAATTAATTGAGATTTAGATATTGATTAAAACTATTTAAACCCATCATAAATTATTTTATTTTAAATTTGTTAAGTAAATTATCAAATTCAACTTATTTTTAATAAATTGATAAAAAGATATTATAAATAAAAAATTTAGTTTACCCATTTAATTAAATTGAATGTGAAATTATATATATATATATATATAATATTGGTTCATTAATAATTATTATCATTTTTATTGTATTTATTTCTCATCGTATTTATTATAAAGAAACATGTAATTTAGTCATTAGATACATTTAGAATTTTTAGAAATTCACAAATACACTTTATTAAACAATAATTATGATTGATCCCAAAGAGTTATTTTTCTAAACATTATGAATAACAAAAGATTAATTTCAAAAATAATTATGGAATTTTATTAATCTTGTCAAAGCTCACAATAAATTTACATCTAAAAAAATTGTATCTTTGGCTATGTTCTATAGTAATTTGGACAAAAACTAGAGGCTCTAGTGCAAAAGGAAATTGAGATCTATGTATTCCAAAAGCTTCTAATAATATAAATTCTATAATATACACTACAAAAATTACATACTAGTGATAACACACGGGAAAAGCTGAAATAGACTGAAATACTAAAGGAAGAAAAAGACATCCAAACATAGTTGTTTTGAGAGGAAATAGACACCCCAAACTACCATAAGTGATAACAAATGTGAACAAACCCCATCATCATAAAACACATGGTCCTTCTCATGGAGCCAACATGAATTTGCTAATGTAGGAATTTATCCTTCAAAGCAAATGAGATCTACCAACCAACTCCATTTATTATAGCATTCACCTGTGCTAATATTACAACCCGTGGAAGCCATTTAAGTAGCTATTATGCTAATTCTCCAAGCATGTTATTAAGTGTCGAATTAGGTTATTTTAATCACCAATCACTCGTAGAATGTCATGTTTTATGGTGGTTTCTAGGTTCAATCCTTGAACCAGTGAATACGATTTCACTTGGTTTCTAGTGACTAGACCCAAAATCCGAGCAAAATAAAGTATGCATTTTCCTCTAAGGCATAGAACTACCCATGCCCTACCCCCCATCACTTACATTTTCAACAACACAGTTCCACTTAGAGGCTCCATTATAATGGAGGACAAATCTTCTTTCTTCTTTAACCATATTTGATAGTATTTATCAAAAATTGTGAACTCCAAGGAGGATTATCACGAGAGGAAAAGGGTTAAGAAATCATTGAATCAAGCTTTTTTTGGAAGATTTAACAATTTCTTCTTAGAAAGTGAAAGTTGGGATGTTGTAAGATGCTTTTCTAATAATTATCTTGCTCTCAATGCTACTTCTATTAAATGACTTCAAAGATCCTAAAAATCACTTTATTTCATTCCAACTAGACTTTCTAGTGAACATATTTTTGAAGGGTAACCCATGCCCACTTGAAAACCGAATTTTAAAAGAAAGACCTCAGGTAGATCTTTGGCCAAGAATCAAATAATTGGTTCACAAAGTTAGGTCATTGAACTTGATAACGAAGACCATGGATGGAATTTTTCCATACAAATTTTGAAAAATCACATTTCAAAAAAGGTATGTTGATGTTTCAGAGTAGAGGTGACACAATGCAGAAACTGAAGGCCCTTGGAAGCTCCTTTTGCTCTTACTTTCTATGGAAAGAATACTTTTCTGGGCTAAGGTCTAGTAAAAAAAATATTGACCTTTATAAAACCATCCAATTTTTGTATATTTGAAAATATGATTAATTATGGAGAGATTCCATTGGGATAGCATTGGAATTTGTATTCTTGGTTAACTCAATAGACAATATTCCCTCACCTTGTGTACTGTTGATTTAAAATGTCGTTAGGATCAAATCCTTTCAAAATTGAATGGAGAATTACCGTATTGGGTTTGATGTGGTTATGTGTCTTTCCTACGTTCCAATGGAGCCATTCTCTAATTCTTGACCAATTTGAAATGTCAAGAAAGTATTTCTACCGTCGTATGCTAATCATTGTCTTAGTGGAAGGAAGATTGGATGATTGGTTTAGGGGGAAAGGGTTGTGATTATACTATCATGCCAAATGTTGATTTTATTACCACATTTAGCAGTTCAAGTGATGCCAAGCACATATTGGGAGGAGTACTACCTACAAGAGTTTATAGATTTGAGTGTCTCCCTTCATTAATGGGACTAGATCTAAGCAACGAAGGCACTCTTCTTCAAAATAGGTTTTTTTGAATGAACTTTTCCACTCATCAGAATTTCTTGAAATAATCCTTCAAAGTAACTTAACACCAAAGGACATATTCATGATGAAAGGATATTTGACACAATAGTCCTCCATGGCTTTTTGGGAAATGAAATACAACCCAATTTACAAGATGATACCACTAGGTGTTAGATTTTCCTCCTTGCCACAAAAGCATGTATATCTCTTGTGTTGTTACTTTTCAAAAGAAAATATGAGCTAATAAGTCTGAGAATTGATAAAGGAGGAGAGTTGAGAGAGCAAATTGAATAAATACTAGGTGACCAATGAGATTTAGCCACTAAGCACCCAGTTGACTAAATTTGGGTTTCAACTTCTATAAGACATTAAGCATGATGAGATGAAGGGAAGTTATAATAGAACAGGCCCACCCAATAAAATCATGTCATCGGTAAAATGAGAGTGTAACATACCTATCTATACACACCAAACCCACCTTAAAAAAATATAATTAATTTAGATATTGTACTCACACGATATCCCCCTTACTTATATTTTAATATTTTGACATAGTCTTGATCTCTGTCCAATATTCTTTTACAATACTTGGCTACATGTTTAAACCTTAAGTTTAAAAAAAAATGTTTTCCTCACTCTATTTCACATTTATAATTTCCCATATAATTTCTAATTATGATTTTCATTCAATGATTTTAGTGTTGATATGCTAAACGATTGTTTCCTTTAGAATCACTATAAAGCCTTCTAATCCACCACAATTCATAATTTTATTATAACTATAAGTATATCTAATTAGGCTTATATAGTCCTTACATTCCTCATTAGAATTAATAATAAGGCTTGTTCCAAGATATATTCATTTTCAGAATTCTTCACACACACACACACACACATACTATTGATTTGTGTTTTAAGGTTGTTTATATAATAAGCCTTACACCATGGTTGAATGGGCAACAAAGAGACTTATTATGTGGTTTTCCTTGTAAACATGGAATAATTTTGTTAAGCCACAATGATGGCTCCCCCTACCTGCACAAGACGCAACATTGAAATATGTGAAACCTCAATCAATGACTAAGATCGTTTTTGGGTTAATCCATAGTATTCAATATTGAAGGTTTTTTTTTTGTCGTAATGACCTTCTCATTCGTCAAATTGTTTGGTCATTTGTTTTTCATTTAATTTCAGATAAAGCCTTCTAAGCTCCATGACTAGACTCCAATATTTCACCATTAATGTTTATAGACGGTTGATATTATTTTCTTTTTAAAGTCTATATTCGTTTCGATATGGCGAAAAAGAAATCGACTTTGTTTGTTCAAACTAGTGAGAGATAGAATCATTTGAGTGTTTGTAATTACATATTTTTTATGTATTTTTTCTTCTTTGCTCATATATTTCCCAAAATTTTAACCTAACTACTCATTTATCTTTCTTGGGTTTTCAGGTTAAATATTTATCCATTTTGATTTTAAAAATCTTATGGGTCTCAGTCTTTGGAAAAATTACTTTGATGGCTAGCATAATGCCTTTGTGATTGTTCCATGTTTCCAATTAATTTTCACCCTTCACTTTTCTCAATTACTATACCTTTTCATTTGTTAACATTCAATAGTTTTAACCCTCTTTTCCTTTATACGCAATTTGATACAAAGCTACAAAACAATTTTGACCTTCTTTTGATAAGTTTTTGTTCCTTAGGAATGGTTTTTGTTGTCGGTAGGATGCCATGTCTTAAGAAGGTTTTTGCTTTTGGCAAGTAAATTTTATTAATTACTTTTAGGAAAAATCCCTCAACATTTTTCTTGCAGTTGTTTTCTTATACTTTAGTTGATTTTCTTTGAATTTGGGATTCTAAGGTTTAAACCCTAACATTCTTGGGTTTTATACAATCATTGGTCAATCTTGGAATTATTCATTTTCCACACATATGTTTATAAATACTCTATAAAATCCACTTTCCCTTATGTGGGAATTTTCCTAGCGTATACTTCAGAGTTTTCATCCTATTCAAGTTTGTTATTTGGTTAACCCATTACCATATTTTTAATGTGTTTGACATTTGTTACAAGTATAAATTACAGGTTTTTAGAATGAGGTTTTTTCTTAGGTATAACCCCTTTTATATTAAAAAAAAAGAAAGTATTCCCTTGATATTCCGTTTAACAATAATTTCATTGGAAAATCCTTTGGCTTACATCCAATTTGTTTGATAATTCACATGTATACTAAACCTAGTCAAATCATTTACAATTTTTTTCGTTTACTATGGAGATTGTTCAATTTAATTAATGAGTTTGGCATCCTCCCTATAGGTAAGATGCTCTTTTAACCTCGTTTTCATTCTTATGCATGTTGTTGAGTCTCCCTTGTCGAAGATAGATACCTCAGATCTATGCTTTAACTTCCACTATGGAAAATTGTTCATAATATTTTTTTTCCCTTGGAAAAAATGTAATTTCCATTAAGTGAGAAAATTACATGTTGTATATGCATGATGCATATGCTGTAAGAGGGGCATTGCCTGTAAAAAAAAAATTTCTCTAGTACAGATCTAAAATTGATGCCTTATGTCCACGTAGGGAGGCACCATTCTCAGTTGTATTCAGCATAAAATTTTATCAAAAAAACTCTAGTCATGTAGAGTGTCCGCACTGTTCTTGATTGGAAAAAACACAAGAATATTTACATATGAAAGATAATAAGAAAAATAAAAAAAATGTAGCCAGGCTCCTTGTGAACCTGCTACACAACTATGTCCGTAAATGACTAATAGTAGTACTAATTGTGGGCTCCTTCCCTATGTTCCTGAATCTCATCCAAGTACTGAGAGGCTTGCCCGCAACTTCTTTGGATAATCTGTCAGCAGCTGCAATCTGTTCCCTGAAGGTAATGCATCCTCTCGACACTATTCATATTATTACCCTAAGGGGCATTTATTTTTTGTTTAAGGATATAGTGTCCTAAGTGTGTTATTTTTGAGGATTAATTTTGAAATCCTTCAATCCAAAATTTTTTTTCTATGTAATTTACGATATGGGTCTTTTTGGCCTTATAAACTACAATTTGTAAACTCATACTTTTTTGTTTAGATAATTCAAGAGAAATTATTATATAACTCGAGCTTCAGGTTCTTCTTGGTTATTTTTCATGTTACGAGCATTTATTATAGTAATATTTCCATGTTTGTATTCTTTAATATAATTTGTAGAATAATGATTATAAAATTTCTAAATCATTTTTGGGTTTTTCTTCCATTTTTATTCCAAATTAAGTAGTGGACTACTACTAATCCACTTTTCACTTAACAATTTTTATTTGAGGTTCCTTATAGAGAATTATGTCATTCTCTCCAGAATTATTTAAATAAAACATTCTTTGTCCATTTCTCTTATAACTAAAAATAGGTTTAACTTAGAACTATGGCTCAAATTCTAATCCTTTTTTTTTTAATTTGTCATGTCAATTATGACCTTACCATTCAATTCCATTGATTCAAAGTTTGCATTACTTACTTTTACTATATTTATACACAAGAACAAACACTTCCATTATACGCCATATGTTTTTTTAAATTGTTACTAAAAATATACCATTCAAAATTTACTTAAATACTAGATTCTTATTTATTTAAAGTATCTACTTAATATAGAGCTTTCCAAAGGCATTACATAGTCAACCATTTACCTATTCTACTTCATATGTTTGCACTGTCATGCTGACCATTCTATACATGTATACACACAAAATACTTATATCATTTTGAATGCAGCATAATATAATTTCTATTCTAGTTTTATTTCTCTTTCATTCTCATGCACATTTCAAAGGCCTTTGAAAAGATGTATGACTATAGTGCTACATAGAATTTCAACCATAAAAATCATAGTATGCAACAACTATTCTAAGAATATGACTTAGTGTATTGGCTTGTAAATATTTTGTGGAAATTAATGTTGGAGTTGTATTACTCCACCCAAACTTGGCTCTTTCTCCTGAAAGGGTCCCTTGAAGCTCTAGTGTATTGCAAGCCAACTTATCCTTATCTTCTTTCTTTCTATCACTATACCTCTTACCTAATTTCGAAAATTATTGAGTCTCATTCTATTGTCATTGTTGCAAGACCCTCCAACTTTTTTCCTACGTTCAAATTTTGCAGGCTCCCATCAATCATGTGAACTGTCTTTTCTAAGTCATTAAATTTGTTTCAAGCTTGTTCTCTAAGTTTCTCTAAGTTTTCAAGTTCCTTTCTAAAAAAATCCAAAGTGTCATCTTTTGTTAGGGGAAGTGTCGTCCTTTGTGAAAGGTATTTTTGGCACACCTTTAAGAGGTAGATCTAGCACATTCTCTTACATTAGTGCATTCTATCTATCATAGGGTCACGCATTGGACACATTCCTAGGGAATTGCACACTTTCTCTTTGCATTCGACACTTGTGTCGTAAAGTGTTGTATCTTAAGTGTCACACTTGGAGGTAAGTGTTACTTTCTTGTCGTTTCAATGAAAACATATTGATTTTGGGTACTCCGTATCTTCTCATCATGTAGTTGATCGTATATGTTTGTGTAATCATGTTAAAGACTTTTTATATGCTTTTACTCTTACCCTTTTTTCATTGATCTAACATAGAATCAATTTTGGAGTTTTCTTTGTCCTCGTAACCTGCACAATCAATGATCAACTTGTATCCTCCATCAATTGTGTAATGTGCATTCCTAAGCCACGGTGATGAAGTTCTTATCTCCTGGAACTACGCACTGCACAATTCCGAAGGACAACCTCCTTTAAATGTTCATTGAGAAACTTCATAGCTCAATCACTTAGCCTTGTTGATTACACTTGCCCAATGTGAAATTCTAATTAGCCTTTTCTTACCTTGTGAAATTCACACTTCTAGTGAACAGTGGGTCATTTGTGGACCCTTGTAGAATCCAACTATGTGATGCCCATAGCCTCCTCCTCAGTTGTTACATACTATGCAATCATGGTGCCCAACATGCCTCCTTACTTCCTAAACATTCCCAATGTGCAATCATTGACTTACTTCTACCTTGACGTTGGTCACTATGTTTTCATAGTGCCCACTACCTCACTCATTTCCTCTCGATCCTTCACACCATAGCCAAGAAGGCCTCTTTCCTCAACCATTACATAGTATCCCATCACAGTTAACATGTTGCATGATAAACAAGGTATACTAGGTGATTTCAGGACTAATGTTTCCTTGTCATGAATGAAATTCATTATAGGTACTATCAACCTAATATTGTAGTTAACGTTTGAAGGGATCACTGAGGATGGGTTACAAGAAAACATGTGGAGACAAAGCACAAAGATATCATCATAAAAAGAGATAAAGGAACTCTGAACTAAGAAAGATAGATGACAACTCAAGAAGACTTGAAAGAGTTTGATATTATAACCTAACCCTTTGAAGGGTAAGATGAATCACAAGAAAGACCTATCATGAAGATTTGAAGACATAGTAGCAAAGAGAAGAACTTGGCATTGATACACTACAATGAAGTCTTATGTCACACTCAACAAATTACGACTTCTCAAAGTGTCACCAAAAAAGTCCTATGTTGCCCATGTATTTTTCCACAATTGTGGAATGTTAGTTGGTATTTCCAAAATGAGAAAATGTGAAATGTTTGGAAGCCCAAGTGTCACACATTGAATGTGTAAAGTCATTAGAAAGTCCTAAAGTTGTATAGAAGCTCAAAATTCACATGGCAGCTCAAGATCCATAAGGGAGGTCAAGAGTCATATGGGAGGTGAAATGTCACCTCATTTGTTATAAATACGCCCTCATAGCTCAAGCAAAGGAATTTTCACGTTAGCTTCTCATGCTAGGAATAGGAGAGATCATTTGTTTGAGGAACAAGCGGTGACTTAACATTCCATTATTGGAGCTACTAATATATCATTATACTAGTGTATCTCGGAAAATTCACTTAATGATTTGAAGCTTTCACATCTGACCCACTTTCATGTATATATAGTGAATGTCGTAAGACTATTATTTCATTATTTTCGGTGTATTTTTGTGTTTGTACATACTAATGAAAATGAACTATTTATTTGGCTTTAGTATGCATATTTCAATTGTGCATCTCTTGCTTTCATGATCATTGTTTCTTTGTGAACTATTTCACAAGATAATTAATGATTATTTTAGACATATGCATGTCTTTATTAGGATAGTACTATTACTTTTCTTTGAATGACTCACTTTTTCTTTCCCTTTCGTGAGAGAACCTTTATACACATTGCATTTGAGTACTTCACAAGGCTAGCTTACTTTCTCATCTCGAAAGTATATGTGTACCTTCTTATGTTGTTTACGACAACCAAGAAAAATCATAAAGATTATGGTAGTTGGGCCTATTTCCTAGATGGGGATCCTATTCCAAATGGTGTGAGGTGTAGTTGGGACTTCATATCAGGGAGACCTCCTATATGTTGGCAATTTCTAGCAATGTCAACACCTCCTAGGATAGCATCCCATCTTACTGGGAGATTTATTGATCAATAAATTTTCATAATCTAAGAATCTAGTCTTCATATTAGATTCCTAGGTCTTATATCATCAAGGGTAATTAAATTCAACCATTAACATGCAACCCATAGTTTCTCTTTAGCCATTTGCAACCTCAAAATTATTTTTCAGATTTTTATTAATAACTTAAAAAAACATATTTACATAAGGTAACTATCAATAACACAATACTAATGAAGTAGCCCCAATTAAGTCTTAAAGCTATAACATCTAGCACACTTGACATACACAATATTCACAAATAAATACTAAGTTAGGGGATATCACATAGAGAGGTTGATGTATTTTACCCCCTTACTATTTGTAGTCTTAGAGGATTGTCTCTTTGTCTTTCATGCTCTAATTTATTTCTAAGGAAGTCTGCAATAAGAATGTCGAGTAAGGGAGAAAAAGGGTAGCCTTCATGCAACCATATTGAATCTCTGAAGAACCATGTGGATCTCATACTGAATTAAGAAGTGATCCAACGGTTTTTGATATAGGAAGAGACCTAAGTAATGAATTAAACCAAAACCTCTATCGGTCCTTAAATAAGAAGTTGTATCTAACTCGATCAAAAAGGCATTGGCTATCCTACTTGATGATCATTTTTTTCTCCTTTCACGAGTAGAAAATGATGAAATTAATGACTAGGTGATTGAAAAAGTTAGTCATTGTAGCTTTTCCAAGTGAAATACTACAAAAAATGAGCAATCTTAAGTGATTAACTAAAATGACCAACATAAACGACTAATTTAGTCTCAGGTTAAAATATATGACTAACTAATAAGTGATACAACTAAAAATGACTAACGTGAATGATTAATTTAGTATAGTAACATAAACATGACTACTTAACAAGTAATAAAATAGTACAAATTAGTCATTTATGTTAGTCATTTTAATCATGTCAATTCAACAATCTAAACTTACAAGTGATAGGGGATTCAAAGGTAGTTATAGATTGGCTGAAAGGTTATAATTCCTTAACACTTCTTTACTGCATCAATGGACTATTAGAGTTATGTAGCTAATTAGAACCTTCGGGGTTATACCCTTTGATCACATTCGCAAGGAATTACATTAAAATATTGATAGATTATCCAAAATGGGAGTGGGCTTATAGTTGGGTCAAATACATTATGAAGAATACCTACAAGGAGAAGTGTTGAGTAATTAGTAAAATGACACATTTCCATTAGTTGAAAACTTAACTTTTCATGCATATCTACATTTTTTATTATTAGGGTCATATCCATTGAAATTAGGATACTAGTTTTTAACTTGGATACCATGTTTCTTATCTAGTTTAAACATACATTATGAACATAGAAGTACTAGACTCTTATGAAATTATTTTGAATTCTATGGGGATTTTGATATTGCTTGAACATTAGATTTTGACCATATTACAATATCATGTCATTCAGGTAAAGCAAATTTAGTATATGTTAGATGAAGTAAATTACATATTTTCGTTAATATTAATACAAAAATGATGTCTTTTTCTTATTGGATTTTTTTATTACAGAATTTCCTACCACCTAAGTTATTAGACATAGCGTAGGAATACATGCAACTACAAGAATCTTTGCTTAGTTGCTAAAGATGTATTAAATTCATAACAATGCTAATCATTATTTGTCTTCTTGGTACCATATGTCAATGTTGGTCTTCCATGATGGCTTTGTGATGGTTGGGATTCCTCATAATAGGCATGTGAACCCCCAAGTGTGCACACAACTTGTTGAATGTGAATATAGTGTTTGAAACTTGGTAGGCACAATGTTGTCTTTATTGTATGAAAGTTTGTTGATATTTCAGGACATTACCTTGAATCTTACAAGAACATTGTGCCACCTGTTAAACCCTACGTTTTTTTTCTAAGTAATACCATTCTATTGATGAAAATAAAATTAAAAATATAGTGAGGCTTTGGCCTCTGCGGTGTTGAACAGAGTTATGTCAATTTTTTTTTTTTTTAAGTAAAAGTTATCTATTAATATGTACAGAAAGATACAAAGAGGACACGACCTCGATCAAGGTGTCGTAGAGTGTGAACAAAATCTGGACTGTCCCAACGTTGGGGAAACCAGTTCAGTGAGACCAAAAACCTCAAAAATGGTATCACTTCTCAAGTCCAGACCCCACAGAAGAAACAGTCAGATGGTTCCTTGATGATTAGTCTAGATAGGAAACCAGAACCTAAGAAATACTAGAAAAAAACAAAAAGACTAGATAATGAAACTAGGTTTTCTGCGGATCTCAAATATTATCAAATAATATTTAGAATACCGTCGAGACCGCATCATCGCATTGCACATATGAAGGCGTAAAGTCTTCGCCCCTTGGTTTCTGCCGACGCGATAATGCGATGCGATCGGATCGTAGTCGCATATTGCCATATGTGAAGGCTCTGCCCCTTGGTTTCCGCTGATGCGATATTGTGATGCGATTTGATCGCAATCGCATATTGCTATTTGTAAAGGCTCCACCTCTTGGTTTCCACCGATGAGATATTGCGATGCGATCAAATCGCAATCCCATATTGCTTTATGTAAAGGCTCTGCCCCTTGGTTTCCACCAATGTGATAATGTGATGCGATCTGATCGCAATCGCATATTGCTAAATGTAAAGGCTCCGCCCCTTCGTTTCCCTGATGCGATATTGTGATGTGATGTGATCTCAATCGCATATTTCTATATGTAAGGGCCTTGCCCTTTGGTATCCCCATTCTGTGATCACATGGTCTCTCCTAATTGAGCCCCCTATGCTGCCCACCGTCTGGGAGGTCCGATCTCCAATGGTCCATTGGTTGGCCATTAATGTTCTTGGAGATCACCGGCATCCTAGTGCGCTGCTTCCTCGTGAACCATTTCATTCTTTACCAATTCCTAATATTCCATCATCTATTGTTTGGTGGCTAGAGTAGAGAGTGTACCTATATGGAGATCTTTTCTACTTTCCACTCCTATATTTGCCAATAGGTCAGCCACTTTGTTTCCCTCCCAGCGCATGTGCTTGAGATTGATCACTTTGTGGGAGGAGAGCTAGATTTCGATAAGTTTTAGTCGACTCTCCATTCTCCAACTGTTGCTCACCTTACTTGAGGTTGTTTTATTAGCATTTTAGTGACGATATTTACGAGAATTTGTGAATCTCCCTCTATAACAAGCGGGAATATACCCTGTTTTTGGGCTATAATGAGTCCCTGCCATAATTCTTCTAACTCTGCCAAGTTGTTGGTGTCCCATCCAATTGAACCTAAGTAGGTTAGAATATGATTTCCTTTATGATCTCCGAAAAATCCTCCAAATCTAGCTTTTACTGGATTTCCTTTCAAGGCTCCATCAAAGTTTAGCTGGTACATGTGACAGGGAGGAGGAATCCACTTATCTGGTGTCCTACTTCATGCTTGAGTTTTTCCTTTGATTATCATTTCTTTGTTCCACTGCAGACTCCAATTTGTCCATATGGTTCATTCCAATGGGAGAGAGGGAAAGTCTTCCTCAGACCATGTTTGAAGAATTAAAGTTTCCCTCATATTTTGACATACTGTATTCCATAGAGATTCTAAGGGCATAGATTGATCTTTGAAGATTCGACGGTTTCTCTCCTTCTATAGTGTCCACATGAGAAAACCTGGTATAAGCTTCCATAAGGAGTTTAATAGCTTGCTCTTGAATGGGTTCCTTGCCCAGTTGCAAATAGTGGAAACTATATCTCCTTGTGTCCTTCCATCCTTTTGGCATCTAAAGCTGACCTTTTCCCATAGCTTGTGCGCTAATGGACAAGAGTTCATAAGATGCTGAGCGGTTTCCTCTTCTTGCTTACAGTTGGGATAGATGGAGGGGTCGTGGAAGCTCCTTTTCCTGAGATTGTCCCAAGTAAGGATTTTATTGTGGCATGAGAGCCAAAGAAAGGTCGAGACTTTTGGCCAAATCTTGGGGTCCCATATTTTATTCCAGAGAGGGTCCTTAATAGTGTGTTCCTTCATGATGATGTGATAGGCCTCCCTAGTTGTGAAGGTTCCTTTTTATTCATAGCTCCATCTAAGAATATCCTTTTCCTCTGAGTATTGTATTATTATCTTTGCTAATTCAATACTAAGAATCTATTGAGCTGAGTCCATTCCCTGTCTTATTATGTGGTCCGCGCTACACCATTGCCAATGCCCTTGCAATGTCGAAGGAAGCCAGAAGTGCTTGACAGTATTATAGGTTTTCATTTCCTGTTCTAAGATTTGATGAGGTAATATCAAATCCTTTAGTTTGGGTTCCTACTGCCAAGAGTCATCCCAGAACCTTACTGTATTGTCGTCCTTCACTTCCCAGAAGCTATGCTGCTGAATTAAGATCTTGTGTTGCTTGGCCACATTCCAGATTAGAGAACCTAGGTTGACTTCTCAAATTCAGATTAATTCCTCGGTGGGTTGACTGTTGGCATACTTTTCAGTCCATAGGGATGCCCAAGGGGTGGATGGCATAGTAAGCCATTTCCACCAGATGCGGGTGCCCATAACCTTATTGCTGTGGTGAGGATCCCGCAGACCCATTCCACCAGCAAGCTTTGGCCGGAAAACTGTATCCCAATTGACTAGAGCCCATTTTCATTTTTTATCTGAGTTGCCCCACAGGAAGGATATCTATAGGCATTTGATCTCTTGGAGAACCCATTTGGGTGCTGCTAGGATTGAGAAGAGATACAGCGGCATGGATTGCAGAACCACCTCGATTAAGACAAGGCAACAGGCCAGATTGAGAGCCCTATGAGTCCAGGAAGATAATCGAGCCTCCATTTTTTCTAAGAGAAATCTCCAAGAGGAGTGTTTCAGATCTGAGTCAGTCATAGGAGCACCAAGATACTTGGAAGGGAGAGCAACAATTGAGAATCCAAGAATATGAGCTATTGAAGCTTGGGTGACAACTGGGGTATGAAAAAAGAAGATTTGAGATTTGGCCTTATTAATCTTTATGCCAGAGGCCTCCGAAAATTCTGTCAATAATGAATTGAATTGTCGAGCTTCTTGGACTGAAGGGTGACCAAAAAGAATATTGTCATCCACAAATTGTTGATGAGTGAAGGTTGGAGTGTTAGGAAATGACAGACCTCTTAGTTTCTGGGAAAACAGAGCAGCTTTAATATTGCGACCGAGACCTTCCTCCATTAACACAAAGAGGAAGGGGGTAAGAGGGTCCCCCTATGTGATACCCCGGAAAGGCTAGAAAGGAGATGAGGGGATGCGATTGATCAAAATTGAGAAGAAAGAGGAAGAGATGAGACTGATGACCTAGTGAATCCAAGTTGGGGAGAAACAAAAGGCAGATATGGTCTTTTGAATATACAACCAACTTAAACTGTCAAAGGCTTTTGAGAGGTCAATTTTAAGTAGCATACCTAATTTCTTGGAGTGATTCAGGGAGTGGATGATTTCGTGAATTAGGATTATGCTGTCCATAATTTGCCTACCTTCTACATATCCTGACTGCTCTAGAAAAATGAGAAGTGGTAGCAACGATTTGAATCTTGAAGCAACGATTTTGGAAACTATCTTGTAGATAACGTTGCACAGGGTAATGGGCGGAAATTTGTCAGGGGTGCTAAATTGAGCTTCCTTTATGATAAGGGCTATGAATGTGGCATTCATAGCTAGAAGCATCCACCTCATGGTTACTGATTCCTCAACAATATGCCAGACTTCCAATTTAATTAGCTCCCAAAAATTATGGAAAAAATTGGAGGTAAATCCATCCAGCCCCGACACCTTGTCTTCATTCAGTTGATGAAATGCATTTTCCACTTCCTGTAAGTCGATTGGCCAGAGTAAGAGCTGGTTGTGCTCCTATGTGATGAGTTTGGGGATGTTCTCTGTGATTTTTCCTATAGCTTGCATTCTGTCCATCTGTGGTTCTTGATGAGCTTGCTTAAAGTAGTTTATATGTTCGAGCTCACTTTCTTCATGTTTTTCCACTTTTACCCCCTACTCATTTTGGATGTGAGTAATATTGTTATTCATTCGACGTTGAATAGTGGAATGGTGAAATAATTTGGTATTTTTTCCCCTTCCTTTAGCCACCTGATTCTCGATTTTTTCTCCAAAGCGTTTCTTCTTGTTTGGCCCTCTCTCAGATCTGAGTTTCAAGAGACTTTTCCTGTTTCGAAAGTTCCTCTGATCTTCCCTCTATTATGATCCATTGTTGTAATTGTTTCGTATCTTGATCTAGAGCTGTCTGAGCCTGGAAAATGTTACCAAACGAAGAATGGTTCCATTATTTTATTTTTATCTTGAGGAATTTAAGCTTATGTTGAAATTTGAACATGCTTGTACCATTTGGTGAAGAGAAGTTGGTCCATTCCGAATTTACGAGATTGACAAAATCAGGATGTGTCATCCAAAAAGCTTTGAAGCAAAACAGCCTGTGGGTAGCATTGCCTAGTTGAGACCATTGGAGAGAAATTGGTCAATTCTCTGAGCCTATTAGCGGCATGATTGAAGCTGAAAGGGCTCCCCCTAAGTGGATTGTGTTGTCAAAGATTAGGTATCTGTCAAAGCGAGACGCAATTTGGTGCAAACCAGCTCTTTTGTTATTCCAGGTAAAAAGGTCGTTGTTGAATTGCATGTCAATAAGCCTATTGCTTTGAATGTAATATTTTAGATTGTTACTTTCCTTGTCCAACTTGTTCCTTCCTCCTTTCTTTTCTTCCATCTTGGTTATCATGTTGAAGTCACCCCCAGTGATCGAGAGTAGATGAGACCTATTAGTATTGATTGAGGAAAGGTTATTTAGGAGTTCTATCTTATGCATAGCCTCCTGGGGAAAATATACATTGGTTATGTGACCATGTATGTTGGTTCCTATAATGTGGAAAGTAGCTTGAAGGAAATGCTTGTTTGCATGAATATTGTTGAGCTCGATGGTTCGTGCATCCCAGATGATTGCCAAGCCTCCTGAGGTGCTAGAGGCATCTATTGTTGCTGCTATACTACCTGGCTAGACTTTTGCAGCAATTCGGTCTAGAGAGATGGAGTTACATTTAGTTTCCTGCGGAAAGAGAATTTGGGGCTTCTCTTGCTTTATCATGTTCTTAATCAGTCTACATTTACCAGGGCTATTGAGCCCCCTGATGTTCCATGAGATTAGCTTCATGATGGAAGGTTGGAGAGAGATTTGTAATACTTTGTAAGCTTGGAGTACCTACCTGACTCCACTAGCATTTCCCCAATGCGGATGGTGCATTGAAGATCCGTTTTTCTCCCTCTCTTTTCGTTATCTTTAATTATGCTTTTCCCATCCCAAAGATCTCCAATTTGAATACCTAGGGATTTTTGCCTTTGAGCTCTAAGGAGAATTACTTCCAGATTCTCCAACTGTCACTCTGGGATTTTATCATAATTTTTTGTTTTGCATGCCTGCTCTAGACCAAGAATGTCCAAATCCCCAATGTCTATGCTCTATGGTTCTTCTTCCATATGTTGGGTATCACTTATGTTTTCTGTTGTTTCTATTGCCTTGGAAAGGTCAGGTTGCGAGTTGTCTACCTCCATTCCTTGCGACTACCAGGTTGGGACTGTGTGTATAGCCGTGGATGAAGGATCTATAGGTAATGGTTCTATTGGGGATTTATTGGGATCAAAATGTGCAGGTTGTTTGTTCATCATGGAATCCTTCTCAGATGGATAAAGGGCTCAGGGTTGTGTACTTCTTGTCGGGTTAGCACTTCAAAACTGTTGCTCGTAGAGGGTTTTGATGAGTTGGCTTGAGGCTTCTTAGGGATTGTAGCAGGTTTCTTGTGATTTTTCCTATGATTGGCAACTTTAGTGAAGCGAGTCAAATCCGGCTCCTCGAAGGAAATGGTATTCGAGGGTTTCTGGTTTAGAGGACAGTGCCGAAACAGATGACCCAGTGCATGGCATCTCCTGCATCTGAACGACACATGTGCATAATCAATTAACTGAACCCATTCAACATCGTCGTGAAAAATACTTACTGCATCTGGGAGTGCCTTGCTAAGGTGCATATAATTGCAAATGTGGGCAAAGGAGGTATATATTCAGAGTTTTGTTTCCTCTACCATTTTGACAAATTCACCAAGGCCATTTCTTATGGTTTGTAATGTCTCTTCATCCGAGTATTCCATTGGGAGTGAGTAGAGACGGATCCAGACTGGCGCCCAGCTAAGATCTTCTTTGTTTGGATTGAAGCACTCCATCCATCCCCTTAAATAAAGGCCAACCGTGTTGAAAAAATAAGGTCCGCCATCTAGTACTCTGTTTCAGTCCTCCAAGAAGTTAAATATGGCTGTGAAGAACCCTTTAGGTCCTAGCTACAGTGTTATGTGTCCTTTCAGCTTCCACTTCACTACTATCCAGCCATGTAGCGCTTTCTCTGTTGGCCACATATTGATGAATTTGCCTATTAATGCACGATCTCTCATGTACAGGATCTGAGCATTGATCCGATGACTTGGTAGCTCTATTTTCGGGCGTTCAGCAGCAACCAGCCTACAGGTATTTGAGGTGACTTGGGGGTTCTCCCTATCGTTCGTCTTGGCATCTTGTGGATCTATATTCTCTCTATCTCCATTTTGATCAGCTGAACTAGTTCCTTCCTCACGCCTATGAGGAGAGTGATTCGCGTTGGGGGGAGGCGCAACGTCCTCCCCGTGGGGGGTATTCATGATGCTCACGGTGCTTCTTGTCATGTGCTGCCTTTCGTATTGCTAGTGGTATGATAGTATTGCAAAAGTCTACTCAGGTCTGTCGTTGTAGGTTCTGCAGAAACCCTAAGTTGCCACTCCCTTAGACATTTACCCCTATTCTTTCTTATTCTTATAATAAGGGATCATATAGTTATGTCAAAATTTAATCAAGAAGACAAAACTCAACTACCCACCGAGGGGAAACTAGTCCGAGTTAACCCATTGTTAAAATCCCACGCAGGGGTCTTAATTCTTAACCTAAAAAGGCCCATACAGGGGTCCTAAATCAAAACTAATCAAAACAAGCCATGTGGTTTGAAAAAACAATATAGAAAATCCCCATGAAACAAAAATAGAGTGATGAATTGAAAACTAGCAACTTGACTCGGAGTATATTTGGACCCCCTAGGTGTCATTTGGCGGAAGCTCCTCCATAAAGCGACACACATACTCATACGAGTCATCATCCTCTGTTGACGTGCCTCATGGGATGCCACCGACTGCATGGTTGTCAGTCGAACTGCCCTCATCTGCTTGCTTGCCTGATGTGCTACCCGGGATGCCACCAACTGCTTGTGTGCCACCTGAACTGCCTTCGATTGCATGCTTGCCTCCAGCCATATCCTCGCCATCCAAAATGTTGTCATGACCAGCCTTGCTCATCTTCTCTAGCGTCTGCTGCTTGTTGTTGTTTCCTTTCACTCGTTCACGACCATCCTTGTTCATCTTATCTACCTTTTGTTGCTTGTTGGTGTTCCCTTTCTCTGGTCTAGGTTCATGGATCTAAGCATCCTACTCATCGTGCACACTGATTTCTTCACTCAAGGTCACTGTGACAATGGCAAGGATATCGAGATGATGTAATGTACCGTGGAAGCGAAATTAGGTCGTGTGGTGAGAGGAGAGAAGGAGGGTAGGGTGGTTGGCCATTTGGGTTTCGTCGTTCATTCTTTTGGCACGATGGGCTTGTGCCCGACCTCTATCATTATGTGTGTCAGGGTATCTGCTAGAGAAATGACCTATGGAATGAATAGTAGAGAGGGATGAGGAAAGGGTTGATGGTTCAAGGGTGGGCATTGAGGGGAGGTGAATGGTTCCGCCATGACTACCACCTCTTCTGTTATGCATTCAATGGTGAGTACGCAGTATGGCTAGTTGACGGTTGTTGGTCTAGGCCAAAATGACTATGTTGTTATCAGTGATTACAGTAGGGGAGGCAAAGTTTACTCTGGAATTGATGAAGCTATTCAGAAAATATGTAGAGGAATTCTTGGCTGAATTTAGTGCATAGTAAGTGGTTTGGTAGAAATGGAATCCATTCCCCAAATCTACACGACTGAGAATCCAACAACGCCTCCCTGTAATTGTGCATGAGCTCGACTCCGCAGCATGAGGGGGACAAGAGTAGTTTAGAGGGGAAGGGCTGAATGGATTATGGCTTGCAGAAGCCATGGACTTATGTGTGCTACGAATTCCTCGACTTGAGCACCAGAGTAATGGTGCCTACAGGCCAACTGTGGCTTGCAATAAATTGGCATGGAAGGGGATGCGGGTGGCCCTGTGGCCTCGCTGCCTACCATCCTTTTGTCTAATATACATTAATATCAAATTAATCACCTGCATCTAGGTTTAAATCCTATGTTAAACACCCCATGCTTTGGTATTGATCTGCAAATATAAATTTCATGAAAAATATATATTTATAATTTATAGAAAACCATACATAAAATACATGTAATTATGCTAAAATTATACAAAATATCAAAGTATGATTTTCCTCATAAAAAATTCAAATACTTATAACTAGCCTAGATCCATCTTAACCCCATATCTATGAAGCACCAAGAGGGATGCAATCTCTCGAGGTTAAAACCTCCTTTTTTAGTGTAAAACTTGAGTAAAGGTGTGCACCTCGAGACATTTGATCCCTCTTAGCGTTTGATAGATCCAGGGTTAAGATGGATCTAGGTTGGTTATATAATACTATATAATATCTATTCTTGTATTTATGTGTCCCTTTCTTATTTGATCTCTCTATTTCACCCCCAAACATGTACATAATCTCTCCATATCTCTCTCTCTCTCTCCTCCCTCCCACTCTACTCTCTCTCTCCACCTTTCCCCTCTTATGTATTTCTTCTTCCTTCCCTCTCTCTTCCCCCCTCCAACTCCATATCTCTCTCCTTCTCTCTCTTAATTCCTTTCTCCCCATTTCTCTCCCACTTCCCTTGATATGGATTTAAACAGGAACACAAAAAAAAACATATATAACCATAAATACAAAGATGCAATAGAAATAACAATTCATTTTATTAATATCAAATACTAAAATATGCTTACAAACAGAATGGAAATAATACTATCTTGGGCGATGGTAGCTTATCTCTGAGAAGAGATTTGGAGGCTACATGCCTCTAAATTGCATTACAATAAGGCTCAAGGGCCTTTTTATTATTGAACAATAACAGAAAATCGTAAAAAACCAAAGCCCTAACCCGAGGAGATGTAACACCAAGAGTTTATTGGCCCTATTCGAGTGAGTTGGACATCCAACTTCCCGGGGTTGTGAATTGATCATATTATTTGTATTTGATGCACATCATAACCTGTTAGAAATTTTAAACAAAAAGTCGTTGGCGGTAGATTGCCAAAAAACGTCGTTCAAGGCCTCAAAATGGATCAAGAAGTTTAGGACCTGAAAAACTACTAAAAATAGGAAATTGTGCTACAATTAAGGAAATTGAAAAAATGAAAGAAACAATGGCAGGGGTCCAAGTGGAATTGGCAGGTGGCCACCAATATCCATCTGGATCATTCCTCCCCACTTAGGAAGCAATGGTCCCCATTTCGTTGAATTCCTCCATGAGATGAGTAAACTTCCGCTGAACTTGGTCCTTGGTGAGCCACTTGCCCTAGTGAAGGAGTTGGCCTTCTTTGATAACTCGATACAATTGGATCTTCTACTAGTGAGTGTTCTTGATCTATGTGTCCATGATCCAATTAGTTGTGGCTTGATCCATGCAATCTGGATTTAACTCTGTAAGTGTGAGTTGTTCTAAAATGTCTGATGTGTCTAGCAATGGTGGGAAGTATGGTCGAAGGTGGTCCACATTGAACATTAGGTGTAGGCCAAGGAAGGGGTAGTAGTGTAAGGACCATATCGGAGTGGTTTGAGTTTATGATAGGCTCTCGTAAGGTGTTCCTTCTATAAATGCAACTAGACTTTGTCGCCCACCCGAAACTTGTGTGGCACCCGATGTTGATCATGTCACTTCTTGTACTTGGCATTTGATTTCTCCAAAATGTCATGGACCTGCTGGCGGATATGTTGGATGTGCTCAATGAAGTTGTTTTCCTTATCGGCTTCTGATTGGACATGAGCTGAATCTTCCTAAGTAGCTGGAAATGGTATGGCCACATCAATCAGAAATGGTGGTTGGAATCCCAAGCCCACCTGATAAGGGTTGTGTCCAGTCAAGCTATGGAGAGCCCGGTTATAGTTGTGCTAGAAATAGGGAGGGCTCTCATCGCATGTTCATGGATGGTTTGAGTTGTACATGTGTAGCATGTGTACGATCATCCTATTGAAAACCTATGTCTCGCCATCAATTTGGGGAAGGAAAGTTGTGGACTTAGTGAGCTTGGTGTCCAGCATCGACCAGAGACTGAACCAAAATGTATTGAGGAACCTATTGTCCTGATCTGAGATGATAGACTATGGGAACCAAAGTGTACCCATGTTATATGGAATTTGTATTTAAGGATAAACACATTTTCCCTAAGTGAGTAGTTACACTTAGAACAATAGAAATAATGTGGTTTAACCTTTTCCTATAATAGATAGATGATATGAAGGAACTTACTTGAGATCTTTCACTTCCTTGATCTCCTTTGAATTGCTCCTGTCGCTCCCACTTGAACTAAATCCACTCAACTGGTACCTACCAATAGAAATACAAAATGATAACAATCAAAGCATACATGATATATCTACTATAAACCAATGGAATCGACAACTTTGAAACATATATGCATCATAGATATGAACAAGAATATGGGAAAAGGAACAAACAACTTTATTGATGTATAAGGAAGAGTTACACCCAAAGCAGTTCGATCCCATGTCACTCCTCCAACTTCAGTCCAAACCCTCGTCACACCAAACGCACATCAATATAGTAGCATAACATTACTTGACATGAACTCAAATCTCAAACCAACAATATTTCTCTACAATTTCTAAATTCCAGTCTCTTGATCACTATGATGAGTGGTCAATTTATAGGGAAATGCAGATGGTTATGCCATAAATTGGGTATTGAATGGCTTTCCAAAATTGGAGTTAGTTTCCATGGAGAAAGAGATGAAATGATAGAGGGGTAATTGATCCATAGCCTATCCAAAGTTGACCTTATAGGATGAGATAAGAGCTGGGAATCCTTCTAGAATGCTCTAGAATCAGAGAATATTCCCAAAATCCAATGTGAATTTCGCTCATTCTCGCCCAACACAGGTCAAACAGGGCCTAAGTGCCCTGCAGTGCAGGCCTAAATGGGCCTACCTACTCTGCAACATAGTTACCCCTCACCAAGGCTACCCTGGTATCTCAAGGAGGCATTTCAATAGGGTTTTAGGCTAGGAAACTTTCATGTATGGAAGCATTCAATTTGATGACTTGTCTAGGGCATGTAACAACTGAATTAGGGTTTGATGAGCCCTAATTGTACATATCTGAATGTTAGGAGTGATGTGCCCCAATAGACGTATAACAACCCACACTCGTTCAAAGAAGAGTTCAACAATGGCTTATGATATTCTTCTTGTAGGCCACTAGAAGGGCCATCTTCAAGAATCTGTTAACGACCACAAAAACACAATAATTTCCATGCTTAGTAGAAGGAATCCCCTGTTATAGATCTAACCCGGAAAATATATGATAAAATAAATAAACCCAAGAAATGACAATATTGAAATAAATAAAAATGCTTCTTTATTAATATCAAACCCTTAAGGTAGGGCAACACCATATATTCACTCCTTAAGGAAGGAGAATAGTCCACAAGCCATATGTCTGTTCATACAATATTCTTTGACACAATTCCTTGACATCTCTCCATGTGGAGTCTCTAGCCTCTATATAGGCCTCATACATACAATACCATGGATCATTACCATGGTTCCCTCATACCATCGACTAATACCATGGGCCCATTACATTAATATTAACTACTTGTGGTCCCTTACATGATATGGGTTAACCACCTTATTTATTACTATGGCCCATCCCATTATTACATTATTACCTTGGGTACCTCCCTTTGTACCCCATATTATCCCCCCTAGGTATATAACATTCCAACCCCCTTAGCATGTTTCGTCCCCGAAACATGGGAAGAACACAAATAATAAGATCTACTCAAAAGAGTAGTCCACTAGTACCATGCACGTGCATCTAGCCATCCAAGAGAAAGGTGAACCCTCGGTCTCGTTGGTGCCTCGCTCGCTTGAGATGGAAGTTGACTGTGGTAGCTCTTCTGTGTAGATGTGTAGTAGGTGGATCTTCGCTCCTCTCTATCTGTCCTGCGGGGGTTGTTGTCTGTGTGGCTAATTGGTTACCATCTTGATGGTTGTTTTCTTGCGGGGTGATGTGGGTGATGATATGTTGAAGTTTTAACCCACGATGTCTTTTTCTTTAATTCACCTTGCTGTGGTGCCTGTTGTGGTGTCTTATTTTCCAATATGACTTCAACCACTGAAACCTCATCAGATGTGTCAGCACCTATTACCTTTCCGGCTTCAACCTCTGTTTGTGTTTGATTGTCGAACATCAACTGCTCATCATCTAATATGTCAGTCCCTGGAACATCTTCTGCGTCAACCTCCGTGGACTCTACCTGTTTATTGATGGAAATATCCTGTAATGTAATTTTCTTCTTTTTATACCAGAGCTTCAGGAATTTCTTCTGCACATTAATATTTATAGTACCCATTGATTCCATCCACGGGTATCCCAAAACAACATCCATATTATCTTTCTCTGAAGTATAAAAATCACCATGCAACACATACTTATCCATAGAAATCTTCAAATCTTTATACACTTGGACATCCTCATCATCCACCTATGTGTTTTCAATGTGTTTTGCGGGAGCTTGCAATTTTTTTGCCAAATTAACATTGATGAAATTATGCTTGCAACTAGGATTTATAGAAACAAT
>APFE031006774.1:283284-322168 GCA_000404065.3 Pinus taeda
TCACTCCTTAAGGAAGGAGAACACTTCACAAGCCATATGCTTGTTCATACAAGAATACTTCTCTTCATATCTCTCCATATGGAGTCTCTAGCCTCTATATAGGCCTCATACATACAATACTATGCATCATTACCATGGTTTCGTCATACCATCAACTAATACCATGGGCCCCTTACATTATTATTAACTACTTGTGGTCCCTTACATGACATGGGCTAACCACCTTATTTATTACTATGGCCCATCCCATTATTACATTATTACCTTGGGTACCTCCCGTTGTACCCCATATTATCCCCCCTAGGTATATAACATTCCACCCCCCTTAACATGTTTCGTCCTCGAAACATGGAAAGAACACAAATAATGAGATCTACTCAAAAGAGTAGTCCACTGGTACCATGCTTGTGCATCTAGCCATCCAAGATAAAAGTGAACCCTTGGTCTTGCTGGTGCCTCACTCGCTTGAGATGGAAGTTGACCGTGGTAGCTCTTCTGTGTTGATATGTAGTAGGTGGATCTTCACTCCTCTTTATCTTTCCTACGGGGGTTGTTGTCCTTGTGGCTAATTGGTTGCCATCTTGATGGTTGTCTTGTGGGGTGATGTGGGTGATGATATGTTTAAGTTTTAACCCACAATATATTTTTCTTTAATTCACCCCTTACTCGAGCCTGACTGTTATTTGGTGCATGTTGTGGTGCCTGTTGTGGTGTCTTATCTTCTAATAATACTTCAACCACTGAACCCTCATCTGATGTATCAACACCTGTAACCTTTTCTGCTTCAACCTCTATTTGTGTTTGATTGTTGATCATCACTGGCTCATCATCTGATATGTCAGTCCCTAGAACATCTTCTGCTTCAGCCTCCTTGGATTCTACTTGTTTATTGATGGAAATATCTTGTAATGTAGTTTTCTTCTTCTTATACCAGAGTTTCAAGAATTTCTTCTGCACATTAATATTGATAGTACCCATAGATTCCATCCAAGAGTATCCCAAAACAACATCCATATTACCCATCTCTGAAGTATAAAAATCACCATGCAACACATACTTATCCATAGAAACCTTCAAATCCTTGTACACGTGAATATCCTCATCGTCCACTTGTGTGTTTTCAATGTGTTTTGCTGGAATTTGCAATTTTTTTGCCAAGTTGACATTGATGAGATTTTTCTTGCAACTTGGATTTATAGACACAATAATTTTCTCCTTTTGAATCAATCCATGAACCTACAATAAGGAGATACCAGCAGAAAATAACCCTTTAGGTTCCTTGGTTTCCTTCTTTCCTGTAAAAATAAAATCTTTGCTAGGTTGTGTGCCTGTCTGTGTGAGCTTATCCACAAGGTTAGCTTTACATTCAAAGTGGTCCATAAGAGATTTTGTGAATGTGTCCCAAGTCAAGGACCTTCGATAGTAACGTTGATGCCCTTGCCACCATTGCCTTCTTTCATTGTCTAATTATATTTTTCCCATAATCAACTGAGTCTCATCATCCATGATGTAATGCAATCTAATAAAATTCTCCATTCATGCTATCCATTTGGTTGGATGAGACCCATCAAAATTATACAAGTCCTTCAAATTCTGACCTAGGCCCGCCATAAAAAAAAAAATTGGTGAAAATTTGAAATGGTCACAATCCCGTCAATATTGCTCAGAATTCCCATTATGACCTATTTTTGGAAATGGAACAACCATTATGCATCTTCCCATGTGATAGAAATCTTGATCTAGGCACTAGAATTTCAGATCTGCGCTACAACTCTCCCGTCGTCACTCAAAATTTCTGTAAAAAGTGCTGATTTTAAATCAGCGATATCTCCCTCATCCGGCCTCCAATTCAACTGATTTTTTTTTTTTTAATTGGGTATTTTTTCACAAAGAATCTGGATAGACAATTAGATTTCTCAGATCTTGCACCAGGACGTCCAAATCTGCGCCACAAACTCGCTGCCCTGAAAAATTGTCTGCAATTCCACTGATTTTTAGATCAGCAATATCTCCTTCATCCGGACTCTCATTCAACCGGTTTTATTTTTTAATCGGGTATTTTTTCAAATAGAATCTAGATCTGCAATTAGATTTTGCAAATCTTGCACTAAAATATACAAATCTGATTTGAAAACTCGCCGCCCCCAAAATCCTGCAAAAAGAAAATAATCTCCACGTTTTTGCCCAAGAAAGTGCTCTGAATAGATCTAACCCAGAAAATATATGATAAAAGAAATAAACCCAAGAAATGACAATATTGAAATAAATATAAATGATTTTTTATTAATATCAAACCCTTAATGTAGGGCAACACCATACATTCATTCTTTAAGGTAGGAGAATACTCCACAAGCCATATGCTTGTTCATACAATATTCCTTGACACAATTCCTTGACGTCTCTCCATGTGGAGTTTGTAGCCTCTATATATGCCTCATACATACAATACCATGGATCATTACCATGGTTCCCTCATACCATCGACTAATACCATGGGCCCATTACATTATTATTAACTGCTTGTGGTCCCTTACATGATATGGGTTAACCACCTTATTTATTACTATGGACCATCCCATTATTACATTATTACCTTGGGTACCTCCCTTTGTACCCCATATTATCCCCCTTAGGTATATAACATCCCCAACATGTAATTGATGGAAATGGATTCCTAAGGTCGACTAGGGCTAGGAAACGAAGTATAGAGGCCTTGCTTCTTGATGGTCGATTTGGCAACGCCACAGGTAGTGCAGGATCTGATGTACTTCCCTACATCTTGTTGAAGGTTCAGCGAGTAGAAATACTCTTATAGTATTGCCACTATTTTCTTGGCCCTGAAATGCCCAACGGCTCGACCATAGTGCACTTCCCAAATCATCTTGGCTCACTCACTTGAAGGAACACAAACGTGTCCTAGGTGGCATAGTAGGGCATCCTAGAGGTGAAAATCTGGAACTTGCTGACCCTCCAAGAGCATATGGTATGCGTGGCCTAACTCTAGGCTACTTTTGTATAGAAGTGGCCAATGAGAAGTCTCGTGCCTACAAGAGTTGAGCATGGTGGTTAATGCCATGATTGGTGGTCGACTCAGGCAGTCTACAACATTATTAGTGCTACCCTTCTTATACTTGATATTCAAATGGAACTAGTGTAGGTATGTGGACCACTTTTGATGGTGATCATTTTGCAACTTCCCTTGTGTCTATATGAACCGCACGGATCAGTGGTCTATGTGGATCACTGTTTCCTTCACCAAAATGTGATGCTTCCATTGTCAGCGAGTCTGCACAATGGAATACATCTCACATGGAGAACCTACACTGCAAAGACATCAAAACTTTATTCTCCATTCCCCATGTGATTCATCTATATGAACGATATCATGTTGCATAAAGAGAGACTTATATTTATCATATTATGTGAATTATAATATCATGTAATCGGTTGGTCAATGTTCAATATTTAGTTTCACCTTATCTCTTTTGTGTTGATTTGGTATTCGATAAGGAGGTTTTCACATGTTAAGTTTTTTTATTTTTAAATTTTATAGAATTTTGTATAAATCATGAAGCGTTTACTCTAACTTTGTATACTTTTCTTTATCATTAAAAATATGAAATTATAATTACACCTTTGCTGGCATGGGGGAAGCAAACACTGTTCACCCTGCCCATGCTCGCTCTCCACTTTCGTGCCCTTCCATCAAGTTAAAATCCAATGCATGGAAAGGTTTTGCAGAGTCCTTTTAGTCCTCCTTTGATCTCGATGCCTTTGACCAATGCGTATGATATGAAATTGGCAGTTCGACATATGATATGAAATTGGTGGAACCGTTGGATTGTTTACCATTTGAAATTAGTTTAGGCATTGACGAATTTGAAGTACTAGAGAAATGGGAATTCATTAGGGAAGAACTAGAAGAAGGCACTAAATTATTATTACCATGATATGTAGTGTGATCACCATCATAATTTTCATTTTAATAGACAACTTCTATTAACCCTCACTGATTTTTCTTCTTTTGTGTGGAGCTGGTGTGAATTTTGAGATGATCTCCACCACTTGCAGTTGATGTCTCACACAGCCACAGGCTCTACGGTGGCACAAGATTGCACATGCTCTTGATTCTTTGATGGGTAAGGTATATTGAAAATTTTGTTATTAAAAGGTTGAATGTAGAACTTATTTGTTGTTGCAGGCTCTTCATTTGAGTTTTCTTGTGACAAAAACAATGAAGACTTTATGAAAGAGCTTGTTTATCGCATTACATAGCACATATTTTTATAAAAACCCCAGTTACAAAAGTTTTACGAACTATCATTAACTTTTTATCTAATTCCACTCATTATTGCCGGCTGACATTGATTAACTAGCTACCTACTATCACGGTCATATGATCAGGAGTGATTAATGTTCTAACACCTTCCCTTAATCATGAAGACCTAAACTTTAACTTGCTTGCTGGTCTATGTCTCAACTAGCTTTACAACAAAACATTTCATTGCGATGCATAGTAAGATCTTGAACAAGGCAATCTAATTCATGATCTTACCACTTTCTATGAAGAGCCACCAAAATGCACTCATCTTGGAACATGAGCAACCTCTGAACAACATCCATGGTAGTCACATCCATGGTAGTCACATCCATCTTAAAAGGGGATCCAATCACATTACTAGCGATTGGGGGTTCAAGGACAGGCAATTTTTGCTCTCATGTGCAATGGACTCCATCTCTTGATATTTAGGCTCCATAGTGCGCTATCACATTACAATTCCACGTTTCGGGAAACAAATTTACAAACAATGGCATTAAACCATCAAATTTGCACAACATGCCACAATTTTTACTTCAAAATTAAAGGATCTCTCCATTGAATGGGCCTCTGCCTCGACTACATTTAAACACATAGATCACATAGTTGGACATGGTTACTCTGCTTCCAGCTTCACAACCCTCACAAACCTCGGCCCTTTGGATGCTCACAAGCCTCAACGAGTAGCTCAACGGCTCCTACTCACCACTCAATCACACAATGCCACTGGCCCCAGCAGCCACACACGCACCCCGGACCACGCTATGCGCCCTATCAGCGTCTTGCCACCAAATCTAGCAAAAAAACGCTTAACTTTGGCAAAAATAAACAAATTGTGGGAAACAATCACTAGTTCAACACGCCCTCAACAAGAGTCATCCTTCACACAACAAGGGATCGTTCTACCTTCTTGCCAGCGCTATGCCTTGAAGCTTTCAGAACCTGCAACTAATAGTCCTCCAAAAGCAATGGGCTCTCTGTTACCCAAATACAAGAAACTGAGTATGAACAACAAGTCTCACCGCTCCAAAGCTTAACTGAAAGCTCTCCACACAACTTAGTGCCAAACTGCACAATGCCTCCAAAACTACGGACCCCATTACTGCACTTACAAAGCACGCAAGCACTCAATCTTTTGATTTAACGCCAGATACTCACCAAGCAATGGTGATTTAACACACCAGTACCAAACACCCAGCCACTTCATACGATCGGCTCTCCACGTTCTCCACGCACAGCAGATATTGCAACACTTGTGTGTGGCAAATACAACATCACACACCAAGGTTAGCACAATTCCAACATCAAGAAATTAGAACCTTCAGTTGCATGTTTGATCCACGCATTCGTTGCATGCTCTCACCTGGTTCACAACAGTGCAGCAAGGCAAGGCCAATGCTTCTCGCACACTCGAGGAAAGCCTCAGCTCACCTGAGCTCCGATACCATGACAAAAACACTGAAGACTCTATGAAAGAGATTGTTTGTTGCATAACATAGCACATATATTTATACAAAACCGAGCTACAAAAGTTTTACGAACTATCTTTTAACTTCTTATCTAATTCAGAAGATTATCGCCGACTGTCGTCCTCATATGATCAGAACGACTATCATCCTCATACGATCAAGCGTGATTAATGTTCTAACATCTTGGACCTCTTCAATTTCAATTTTTCTTTCATCGGGCCTATCTGTGGGAAGGCGGAGCTATAAGTGGGAGCGGAGGTTCAACTTAAATCGACCCATTCCCAATTTCTCTGTCTTTGTCTCTGTTATGGATCACATAATTCTTTATTGCACTCTATTACTGGCCTCCTTTAGTCATCTCGATAATAACCTGTTGATTGAACCAAAAACATTTAGATTGATATCAATGTAAGGGATTCTGTACATTCCAGCTATTTCAGTTCCCTCTACAACAACCAAACCAATGTTGTCAAGCCTTGATATACTTTCAATATATTCCTCTTAACTTGAGCTCCTTGAATTCTTCTCATACAAAATTATTTGCTAGGTAACCTTGAGTCTAAATTATTTGCTAGGTAACCTTGAGTCTGATCTACCGGGCCATAAAGATTTTTTTGTCTCTTCAGCTGGAAGACAAGGGAGAAGACATAGGCCTAATTCTGATTTTTCAACATGCTATTCTATTTGTGTAAAGTGCAGCATAGCTGGGAAATATAGGCCCATAACAGCCATCAATAATAATCCTGAGTTGAGAAGAGTAACAACGTGATAGAAAACTTTTGTTTCTTCCGCTTAATAACACCACCCATAAAAAAGGCATCCAAGCACAAAAAACATGTTTGACAAGACAAAACCAAGTAAAATATCGTGGCACAATGCGAATCATTCTATTATCAAAAGCATAGGATGAGATGATAATCTCATACGTGTTTCCAATTGTATCATTCAGAAGGCTTCCAACGGTGGGACTAATGAAAAATGCTTGCTGCTCCGCCACAAAACCTAGTCGCTCAGGGAAAGGTGTTATGTCCCACCAATTGAACAAGAAAACCCATCAATGTTCTTCGTTTTAAAAATGAGCTAAATTCACAAATTCGCCTGATTTTGTTTGAGTGTAATTTGAGACAGCAGAGGACGGCCATCAACCAGGTACTGTGCAAATTCTCAGCTTTTAACTGCCTTCTTCATGACCCGAAGCAGCAACAACTTGGTTTGAAAGTCTGAAATAGACGAACCATAAAAACTCAACAATAAATTTCCTGCTATATATCCGAGAATCCTCAGAGGAATTTAATCGAGCTGCCAGAAGACGAAGTATCCATATTCGATTACTTTGAAAATGGAGTGAATCACTACCAAACATTTAATGAAAAGAGAGGTATACTCTCGAGCTATTTGTTCCAAACACTGTGAATGTGTTTCCGAAAGTGACTATTTGACATAATACCAGAAACATCACCACCGAATCCATGTCTGGCCTCCCGTATTTTGTCAAAACCTTCCGATCTTCTTCTAAAATCCCACATTTTACCTGTATATCGACAAGGGCACTTTCTACGAAGACATTTATAGCCCAGCCAATTTAGATGATTTGAGAATGGATCTGCTTCCCATGTTCAACAATAACTAGGGCACCGCAAGCACTGAGAATGCTAGAGTAGGTGAACTGAAAGGGTTTCATACCAATTCGCTGCATTTGCTGAAAGAGCTTTTAGAGCATCCTCATTTTGCAGATTATGGGCATATATTGTTCAATTCAAAGGAGGACAGATGCATCCATTGTGAACTCATTATGGCTGAAGATCTCAACATCTGTTTTAGTTGACAGCTGAGCTAAAATATTTTTTTTTATCATAGTGGTTGTTTCCTGCATACAATTAGCGAGTTTTATTCCCAAGAGACCTGAACGCACTTTCTGGGATTTTTGAACCAGTTTATAATTCCGTTGTTGTACTACAATGCTATGGAATTTTTTACATAAAGACATAACATATTTATTAAACACTAATGCAAATATTTTTTAGATTTTTTTTTTTTGTTTAGAAAATTCTTCTCCAAATTAATATATTGTTTTCCAAATGAGTTTAGATTTACAATTCACCCTGTTTTTAAGATTTTTAATTTAAAATTTACCAATTTTGTTAAATTATTGAGAAAAAAGTAAAACTCAATATTTTTACTCTGAAAGCCTCATAATAAATTAATCTCTGGGCTTCATGATATTATAGTTATAGTAAAGTTGTAAATTATTTAGTTAAGAACATGTAATTCTTCTTTGAAAATTATAAGCTCAAAACTAGCAAGGGTAGAGTTAGTACATGTTGAATGATTAATATTGGACTATTGTTATGAGACTTGAAGAGTAGCTACCCCTTATAGTGGGAACCTCATATGGATATGTCTCTAGATGTCTTGACCATTTCCAATTCATAAGTCCCTAGTAGTATTGGATTGCAAGATGTCAGTGACAGCTACATGCCCCAGTGTCCTCCAAATTTGTATATTGTCCAAGGTGCACAACTAGGGTGGTTGGGAGAATTATTTGTTTTCCTCCAAACTTAGGTTTAGTTTCCACAAGTAACATATTCACCTATTATGATAAGAATAGAGGGGTAGACAACCCTAGGATAGAAGTCTACTTTGATGTGTCTCTTGGGATGCCTCAACTGATCTGAAAAATGTTGTGGATATTCCACTAGAAAATTCATCACAACAAATATGCTAGAGACTAAAATCTAAAATATATACTGCGATGGTGATTTTTTCTTATATGTATATGAACAAGGTAACCCTTTTGAGACTCCAACTGCTTTACTCTACTATGGAATAAAATGCACTGAAATAGAATGGAAGCCTTTTTTCTTCATAGTGGCATGTCATAAACTCTACTATGGAATAAAATGCACTCAAATAGAATGGACGCCATTTTTTCCTCATAGTGGCATGTTTATGACATATGATGGCTGACTTGGGGTCAAGCTTGACTTATTTAGCTTTGAACTAGAGTTACAAATTTAACCCTTGTAGAGTTTTATTCATAATCTCCATGTGACTATCCCCTTTTCCATGAGTAATGGGGATTGATGTGGAATCCTCTTGATTTATGGTGCTCAATCACCATAGAACAACTTATGGGAGGCATAAATTCTGCATCCATACTTCAATAGACATATTTCTTAAATTGTTGGAAAGGTATTTATGTATAGAATAAAACCACAAAGTGATACATTTAAGTGGAAAAGTTTTACCCCCCACAAAAATGTCATTTAAGGCCTCAAAATCGACCCAAATGTTACATACCCTCATTATCCAAAGTGGTCCTACCACCAAAACTAGTCGTATAAGTTGATTCCTCCAAATTTGAGGGGTATTCTTTCTTTTGCCTTTGGCCTTTGGTCTTTGAGGGCATTTTTTTATTTTCCTTTGAAGACTATTAAAACGTAAATGTTACCTATTCTTCTTAACTTCAAGATGATCTTCCCAATTTTATTTATTCCTTCGGTGTATCTTTGCACCTTTAAGGACAATTGCTAATTTCAACTCATTTTATTGATTGGATTTTATCTTTCTTTCATATATATATATGCGATCAAAATGATTGAAACATAAATATTATAAATTTAGAAGTTTTAAATTATATAAAAAAAATTATAATATATGTTTTATTATATTGAAATTTTTTATTTTTATTTTATTTTAAGAAGATGTAGTATAACTTAGAGACTAATTTCAAAAAAATTTCAAAAAAGAATGTGACCTTTTGTTGTTTAAAATGCATTTTTGAATGCTCTAAAAAACCTCTTGGGCACTTGAATTCTACAAATTAAACAACTTAAAGTCAAGTTTTTAAAATTTTCTATAGGTTTTGGTTAAAATTAACCAAAAAAAATGTGATCTATAAGTGAGACTACACCTTTTTTTAGTCTATAAGTGAGACTACACATTTTTAATAATATATTTTTCTCTCTCACTTCTAGTCAATTATTCATTGGTTAGATTTTATTTGTTGATATTTATATAATAAAAGATATATTTTAATTTTATCATATTATTTGAAAGCTAAATATCTTATTTGATGTAACTTAGTATTTTACTTTATTTAATACCAGTATTGTCATATAAATTAAATGGTTGCTAAATGGATCAATCCATAATAAATATCTAAATAGTAATCTTTTTCACCAAAATCGGGCAATACAATTTCAAAATTTTTCGTTGTTCAAAATACATTTTTGAATGTATAAATGGATTCGCCACACTGGGAACACTCTAATTATGTAGATTAAACAATTTAAACTCAAGTTTTTAAAAAAATTTGTCAAATTTTGATTAAAATTAATGAGAAAAATGGTGGTGAAAAAGGGACACTCTAATTATGTAGAGTAAACATTTTAAACTCAAGTTTTTAGAAATCTTTGTGAGATTTTGATTAAAATTAACCAGAAAAATGGTGGTGAAAAATGTCATTTCGTTTATAAATTAGACTACGCCCTTATTTTATTATACATCTTAAATTGTTAAAATAATAATAAAAATAAAAATTAAGTAAATTATAATTTTATTTATTATTACTTTTAATGATAAAGAAAATGATTAATATATAAACAAGAGGAGCTGCACCGCAGCTAGTCCCTGCCTGGAGCAAGAAGAAAAATAAAACTAGATACAAGACTCATCTACACAAAAGTTGAGTGTTACAACACTGAGGCTAGTCACATGGTTACACAAAAGTTGAGTGTTACAAGACTAAGGCTAGTCACATGGTTACACAAAAGTTGAGTGTTACAAGACTGAGGCTAGTCACATGGTTACATAGAAAAAAAGAAAACACGGTTACATAGCAAAAAGAAAAAATATGCAAAACTGTAGTTGGAGATGGAATGGCTTCGGACAAGCCATATGTCCGAAATAAACAAACAAACCCTTAAAGAACCTTAGTTTTACACAATTGGCATTCCACGTGCAAGCGTATCAACAATTGTTGAGACATCTTCTTGGCATGTGTCCATTACAGATGGAAGCATATCAGCGCGGCTATGAAACAACTCTCTAATAGCATTTCATTGCATATTGCATCTTTCTTAATTTTCTGAATTCACGCTTCACTGACAAATCAGCGGATCGGAGGAACTATGAGCGGGAGCGGAAGGTTTTGAAAATATCACGAATGGGCACGGAGGAAGACAGCTACAGAATTAAACGATGGGTGTGCCATCGCGGCACTGCATTGAATCTTAACTCATTGTCCATGCCTACAACCGGCAACGGGACCACAGTGAAATGTAACGTCCGTTTGCAAACGGCAAATTGTCAGAGCGGACGGCGGAACTGACAGGAGATAAAAATGATGGAAATATTGCTTGGGCTGTAGTCAGAAAAGGGCCAAATCGTTAACCCGTTAGCATATGCCAATCCAAGTTGGTAGGGTTTCGAACCTTAGTTTTACAGAATTGGCATTCCACGTGCAAGCATATCAACAATTGTTGAGACATCTTCTTGGCATGTGTCCATTACAGATGGAAGCATATCAGCGCGGCTATGAAACAACTCAATATTTCTTTGGAAAGCAGCTCAATATTGTTTGTCTGGTGGAGCACTGAATGTAAGTTGAATTTTTGTTGTTACTAAGACCCTACAGTGCAGGTTAACAGAGTATCTATACAGGTGACAGCATAAGAACTTCAATATGCATAGCCTGTGGTTAATTGTCATGGCGTACTAAATTCTTCGTGATGGTACCCTTCGCAACGAAAGGTGCTTTACAGGATTGATGACAGAGTCTCCATGAATGTTTCAGGCGATGGTGTGAATGACTTCATTGGATGTCGTCCCATACCCACCATGCTTTTAGCCACTGCTCACATCTCTGGTATATAACATACATCTCTCAAATTCATGTGTATAAAGACTGGTAATTTAATTGTTGATTGGTATTGATATTTGATGTGTCATGGCATTGTCCATTCAGAAGAAGTTCAAGAAGCTTCACAAAACCGAATGGGGAAATGCACGTGCGCAGAGGCAGAGACGATGGCCATGGTGCGTGGCAGATTTGGGCTCCATAACAGGGACAGGGAGGGCTATGGCTATCCTGTAGTAGGATTCCAGAACATGATGCAGGCCTCTGGATCATGTCTGAATTCTCCCAATGATGCATTGCTCACGGCCTGTGGGTGGGATCCCAGAGTGAAGGGCCTTTTCTTTCATCAAACTGCAGTGGCGATCGAGCTTTCAAAGATTTCAGAGTTCATTAAGGATGTGAAATGACTTGGAGACCTTAGACCCGGAAGTCTCTGCGGATTGGAGCTCTACAATGGAATTCTGATGAGGTTTGTGAAGGGGTCGGCAGGGTCTGCGTATTTGGGCGCAGAGCATGAATCTGTGGCTGTGGATATGACATATTACAGGGCTAGAGAGGGCGAGAGTCCGAGGCTTGATGAAGATGTGTTGGAGGAAATAGAGCAGATGGCCCTGTTCAAGTATGGGGGCACACCTCACTGGGGAAAGAACCGCAACACTGCATTCCATGGCGTTATGGAAAAGTACTCGGAGTCTAAATATGGTGAATTCATTAAAGCAAAACACAAATATGACCCAGAGGGCCTGTTTTGCAACGACTGGACAGATGCTCTGCTGCAAATTGGAAATCCAAGCATGGTGCTGGATAAGGATGCCTGTGCTCTCGAGGGCCTGTGCCTGTGTCGCGAAGATAGGCATTGTGCTCGAGACAAAGGATACTTTCGCAGGCCTGGTATTGTTTTTGCAGATTCAATTTCACAGACTCCGGTTGTTAGACCTGCTTCATGCAGAAAAGTACACACTTGTTAATTTCATTATTAGGAAAATGTATTAAAATATGTTGTGCACTGATTTATGCTATTAGCTAGACCTTCTGTTAGAGTAAAGTCGACTACTGCATGGTTGTTAATTTTATTGTCAAGAAAATGAATTTAATTATGCTTTGCATTGATTTATGCTAGACTTTGCCTGTGCCTGTGTCGCAAAGATAGGCATTGTGCTCCAGACAAAGGATACTTTTGCAGGCCTGGTATTGTTTTTGCAGATTCAATTTCACAGACTCCGGTTGTTAGACCTGCTTCATGCAAACAAGTACACACTTGTTAATTACATTATTAGGAAAATGTATTAAAATATGTTGTGCACTGATTTATGCTATTAGCTAGACCTTCTGTTAGAGTAAAGTCGACTATTGCATGGTTGTTAATTTTATTGTCAAGAAAATGAATTTAATTATGCTTTGCATTGATTTATGCTAGACTTTCTGTTAGGAGTAAAGCTGGACTAACTTTTACTAAATTGCATCTTTTGGTAAAAAGCCTGGTAAAAAGCCTTGTTATTTTCTATTTTATAAAATATGTCATTGCAGCAATATACCTGGTATGCAACATCCTTGGCATCCAATGTCGTTGGTTACTTCTTGCAGGGTGGAGCGGGCAGGAAGCCACCGCCGAGAGCTGAGAGCTATGGTGCAGGATAATGCGTTGCAGATGAAGCAGCAGCTCAGGGTGAAGGCGTTTTAAGGGAGGCTAAGTAAAGTCTCGTTTCCATGCAAATTGACACGCACTGCTTCCATGCAAATTCCACCATATAGGGCATGTGTCTCCTGGTTAATAGACCTATCTCGTGGTTAATATCTCCTGGTTAATAGACCTGTCTCGTGGTTAATAGACCTAACCTACGCCATTTTCCCCGTAATGTTAGTTCTAACATTAAATGTTAAGGAATTAATGCTATCTTTGCGATAGCATTACTTCAAACACGCGACACTGTTTTAATTAATGTAGCTCCTTGCTTAACGGTTTCCTAACTTTTTAGGCTGCATACCTCGTACTGAGGCCAAATAAGATGAGCGTTGATTTCATTGGTTAACAGCATCGGGAAGCATCGGGAAACATATTTTATGGCACCAAACTTTGGCTTAAGTTAAAATGTATTTACATATGAACCTGGGTTACCGTGCCAAACTATTGCCCACCGACCAAAACTGGTTGCTATAGTCCCTGCCAGGCCCGGAGGGCAGGGACTAATAAACATATATACAACATGCAACAAGATTTTCATCCCCATTTTATTATGGAGGCACTTAATCTCTACATAAGCCTTGTTACAATATTATGGGCCAATACCTTAGCTCATCAATACCACATGTCCAAAAAACCATAACTGATTTCATATGACAATTTTTTAATTAATGAATTTAATAAAGAACATTTTTTTAATAAACGAATTTAATGAAAATGAGGAAAAATACATACCTACTTTGAAAACAAATCTCAACTTTTCATTTGTGTATACTACAAAGACTATTTTAGAATATTTATCTCTACCATCCACTTAATAATTATTGATAATTAAATTAAACTTATTAAATCCCAATTTCAAAATAAACATGCTTATGAGTATAATAACTTTCAAATTCTAAAACTTATGAAATGTATTATTATAATATATCTTTATATAATTTAACTTATTTTTTTTGTTTGCTAGGTTATGTGAGTCTTAAGATGACTCATGAGAGTTTAGCATGACTAGATTTATGCCCACATTTTTTAATTGTGATAAAGCATCTTAACAAAATCCCGGAACATCTTAACATCATTTAATTCATATTATTATTAATTAGTTGATTTGATTAAAACTTATATTATATATAGCCATTTTTGGCTTAATCTAATTTTTTAAACCATTAATTGAATGATAATAAATTATAAACTATGTTAGGTTTATTATTTATATTCTTAATTTTTAAAATATAAAAAATTAATAAAATATATCTTTTGAATAGTAATTATAGTAACATAGTTTGATTTTTATTTTTACTTATCAAGTATTAAAAAAAAAATCATTGAAAAGAGATTTGTAAATCATTCTAAAAGAGATTTGTATTTCAAAAAATTTGATCTCTCAACACACTTAATAGATTCAGACCTAAAATATCTCAATAATTTGTTACATTATACATATTCTAAATAATAGTTACATTTAATACATATATTAATTTTTTATTTTATTTATTTTATTAATTTAATCAAATTAAAATGTCTTATTATTATTAAATTTTCATTTTATTTAATGTAATTTAATTAAATTAAAATATTTTATTAATTATAAATATTGTATTGATAATTATAATTTTTTTTTCTATATCTTCAAAAAAACATATTAGTATTAGATTAGGTTACAACATCTCTCTGGTATTAACTTGCTAGTAAATGAAATAAATCTTGGAGTTGGTAATACACTCATAGCTTTGAGGTTTTGGGCTTTGAAACAAAAAAACATCATACTTATATGTGAATTAGATTTTCTTCAATCAATATGTTATTTTCTAGCTTTTCTGGAACCATCACCATGTTGTTTTTGTTGTCATGTCTGCCCCCTTGATGAAGTGAGGGTCAAGAGAGGAGTCCGATCAGATTTTCACAAGAGTTCTTTTGTGGTATCTGCTCCATGGTGGAGTGGTATTTGCTCAATGCTGGAGTCAGAATCAAGAATGTCGACTTATCCAGTCAACTCTTTTGGATGTGCCAAAGTCATTGCTAGACTCTTACCCAACTGGAAGCTCCATAATATGCATAAGTTTATACAATGCATCTAGATTCTTACTTTCTAACATTCATAGAATGCATGTTAGTTTTAGGTTTCATCTCACCTTTTAAGTTATTGCCTAAATCGTATATTATAAATTATGTTTTTGTCAAAATACATTATTAACCATAGGAATAGCATTAAGAAAAATGTGAGCCGCATAGAGAGAAATTACCCCACACATGTGAGTTGCTAGAGAGACAGAGAAGAGAGAAAAATTGGCCTTCTTTTTTGTTCTTCGTCATCCTTCTTTTCCTTCGCTCACTTGCACAAATATTATATTGCGTGAGAGAATGTGAATGTGTCAATGGAGGAGACCAATCTGCTTTTATATAGTAGTCTATTTTAGGTGAATGGATGTGTCTCTCGGTTGAGGCCGACTTGACTTAGAGGGAAGCTGATTTGTCACTTTTGGAGCCAAATTTACATTTCAAAAGATTCAAAATTTCATCTTTTAAAATTCACAATGGGACTTTGGCTCAAAATACATTTTTCTTTTGACTCAAGCATTTCAAATATGCTTTACGATGATAAATACAATTACATCAAGTGACCAAAGGTACATTATGAAGACCGACGATAGTTACAAAGTCAACGATTCCTAGAATCAAATATGACTATTTAAATGAAGATATATTTAATACTCATTTTATGGTTAGTAAAAACCAAAATTTTGCATATTGTCACTTGAAAAGTATACTATTATAAAATATGAAACATCTATAGTAATAGCTTCACTATATTTTCTTAAGCTTCCAAAATATTTTCTATTTGAAACTTCCACAAAAGAAACTATAGCAAAATGCTAAAATGAGTCATTTTAAAGAGTAAAACCAAAGGATCATACATTCTAAAACCAAATGTTATGAACTACACTTTTTTCTTTGAGAATGATAAATATGCATTGAATAAGAATTCATTTCAAGGAGACAAACTCCATTTATAATATATCTAATGCACAAGATAAGACACCTATAAACATGAGTATCCTTTAATATAAATAGGAGATCAAGTGAGCATGATGTAACCTACCACTAAGCCAACCAAACCATAACTAATATATTAATAGTAAATGAGATTAGAGCCTTAACAATTATTGTGGGAACAACATGTAGCTCATCATATATTTTTATAATCAATTGTAAACAAGACAACAAGGCAATGTCATTTTGTGAAATACACACCCAACATTTTTAAGTGGGTACTAAAATCCATCAAAACTATTATATAGAAGAAAAATCGTCAACAACCTAAGATGAATAGATTATTGGTCGTTAATGGTAAAATACCTCATTCTAATAAGAAAATTGTAGTTAAGGGAGTAATCTAGAATTTGGGTATGAAAATACTAGGCCTTCATCCAATTAGAAGGATTTGCAAAAGTTTAGAAGATGTTCTAGTGAATATGAACTCCACATTAACACTTTCTTGATACGATAGACAAAACTCTGAGAGATTCAATAATGAACACAAAGAATTGATCTAGGTCAGATATCCTTCAAAAAATTGAAACTTTGGTATGTTAGAATACACAAGGATTGAAACACATATTATTGTAGATACCACATATAATTTGGTTATTATTATAACACATATATAAATATTTATTTTATTTTTCATTCCAATTGCCTTGCTTCATTAACTTATTGGATTGTTGAAATATCCATATATATTTTGCAACCTTCAATTAGTCCATGGTGGTTCTCTACAAAGTCCATGATCAGGAAACATTCTAATTTATATGTTTGTCCACTATGATGAGTAGCTTCATGATTTATCCTTTGCACTCATTTGGAACTATGTTACATTTGAGGATATGTGGATCACTTCATTTGAAAATGTATAATTCATTATGGCTAGATACTCCACTTCAATGGGCATTGGAAGACATTGTAAATTTCAATGTTAGGCTTTACTTGCATATTGAAGTGCACTGCAAAATTCTAATATTAGTTTTTACATGCACAACACAAAGTTTGTCATTTTCATATCAAGCCCTAAGCTAATTTGTCTCATGTTCTATTATCACATTATCAAGAGGAAGAAGTGAAGAGACCTTGAATCCATTTTAGGTTTCCCACTTCCATGAAATAAGTGGCATGGAAGATTTGTGAGTTTCCATCCTTACACCTAGAAAAATGACGAGACTCTAAAAACTAAGCACAAGACAAGATGACCATAGAATAATTACAACACAAGAGAAACCACGTAGAATGAGAAAAGGAAAGTAAAGGTGACCATAAAGGTGGCAAAGGCAAAACAATGGTTTGGTAAAAATACAACCAGATGGTTACCACTTAATATTTTTAGACAAAAGTAGAAATTAGTAACCTTGCCCATCCTCAACTAAGAAGTGGAGAGATGTTAAATAAATTTGGAGTTTTCCATTTCCATATCATGAGTGTCATCGAATATTTGTGGACTTTCATTATTATACCTACCAAAAATATTAGACTGTTGAGCAAAAGCAAGAAGACCAAACAATAAACAAAAAACAAGGAAACACTCTATAGAATTGGATGAAAAAGAAATAAAAATACTTAGTACAAAAACAACAAATATAACAATTAAAAAGACCAATTAATAACTATTTAACTTTTTCATAAACTAACAATTTTAAAAAAATTAATAAATATTTAAAATTTTACACATAACTTTCAAATCAAAATTAACAAACTTCCCATATACATAAATAAATATTTTTTTTCCAAATAACCAACCAACCAAAAAATAAAAACAAATTTGTAAAGTAATAAATTTAAGTATTTATTTTTCCATACTTTTAATATATTCCTTAACCAATAAAGATTTCACTAATCAAAATGTCATTAAGAAAATAATTTGATTACAGTATTTTATAATTTTTATTAATATATTTTTTGACAAAATTAAATCATTCAAATTGCTTACATTCCCTATCTTCCCTTTAAAAATGCATTCATCATTATATTCCATAATTGAAATTTTTATAATAAAGTGATGCTCTATGTGCCAATTTTGAACGTACTGTTGCAATTTTTTTTCTTAAATCACTGCAGATTTACCACTACCTTGGTACCAATTCAGTAACGGTAGCATTGGCGTTAGATGGAGCCAGAGACGTGGGAGTGAACCCATGACTTGTAGACTCGGTATTTGGGGAAACACAAGAACTCACAAACGCAGGTTTTTTGGGGAAACATGAGAACTCTGTAATGGAATCGGTTGAAAGCATCAAAGTGATGGTTGACATTGGTATACGAAGTGGCGATTTGGCTTGTGTACACAAAAGACCAACCTGAATGCATTGATAAAAACCAAATATATTAAATAAATGAATTTCCAGGTTGAGATACCTAGAGAGTGTACAAACACTCATACAAGCTCAATATTCCATCAGGAGAGCAACCTAGTACATATAGGCTTTCACACTATCGTGTGGTTTGAACCAATCCCTAACAAATAGGGTCTCAAGTCTATTATAAAGCAACAAACACTTAAACATATAAAACCTAACTTTCTCCATTAATGCTAACACTCCCCCTTAATGGAGAAAGGGTCCATTCAAAAACTCAAATGAAATACGACACCTGCTGGTCTTAGTCTCAACTAGGCTTACAATGGTAAAAGACAAAGCTTTAATTTTTATCTTCTTGCAGTATAGCCCATACTTGTTCATTTGTGGATGAGGCTTCATCTTAACTTTCTTTGCCATGAGGTAGTGTTGTATGTTCGCCTCATTTCTTCCCTTGTGAAGGAAAGCTTGAATTCTTATTCTCGCCCTTCTCAAAATTATGGCAGACTGGATAGGAGAATTTTCCTTCTCACTATTTCCAGTGTCAATCATCTGAATGTCAGCAATGATGTCTTCATCATTCATAAACGCAACTTCTATGTTGACTTCATAAAGACATGGTGTTTCAAGAAATGCTTCAAGAAACTTCAATTCTTCTTCAAACTTAGTTTCTTTTTGTTGCCTCCCAATATATGCACAAACAAAATGTTAGATTTATAAAGAGGACCACATTTTCTTTTGTCTTCCTGCTCCTTCAGGAGAGATTTCATTTCTCCATCTCTCCTTACTCCATCCCTATCTACTGTCGTAGTTATGCCTTTAGCCTCTTGACTCAATTCCATTGCTGCAGGCATGTTATGCATTTGATTTGTATGTGAAGATAAACATTCCTTCTCACCAAATAGTAATTCATCAATAAGATGTTTTTCAATCATCAAATTGATCCACTCATCATGAGGTATATAAGTCTCATCAAACTTCATTTTTGCAACAGGAATACTTTCACGTTCTACAATAATGGATGTGTTTTCATCATCAAAAGTTCCAACTACAGACACACATTCATCACCCATCATTGCATCTTTAGTTTCACAATCAAATATGGGATCATTTTCAAGAGCAATATCTTCAGCATCACTGCCCTCATTCAAACAATATTTCATCCCTAAAACATCCCATGAAAATCTTGTACTAAGAATCTCTAAACGTCCATATATTATGGTTAGTATGATGTTGTCATCTACTGGAAATGTTATAAGACTTAATGTTGATGCATCTCCACTATCATTAATAACATCTTCAACATAATCCAGTAAATTTACCTTGCATAATATTTTTTTCATTTTATTTTCCCATATTTCATAATTCATACCTGAAAAAGATGGTAAATATGGCATTACCCATTTAATAATCTCTCCAAGTTCCAAATCTGCATCTTGATCAGCTACAGGTCCATCAGCATCAACCTGAAACACATCACTAAATTCAGTAAAAAAATATTTTGCAATTTTCGTTTGATGCTTTCTCCTTAGTTTTCTACGAGACTCTTTCAGTTTACTTTGAAGACCCATTTTCTCCTTCTATTTTCTCCCTTGCATCAAGCACGCAAGAACACTTCAACCAAGAATACTCCACTTTCCTTGGGGCATTCAAGATGAATCCTCGTCATATACATTCACCAAACTCGAAGGGTTTCTCAGCAAAATTCAACCTCTCCAAAGAGTTGAAGCGCTTAAACTGTACACAGACCAACGATATTGAACTGAAATACCTCTTGCGAGATTTACAGGGGTCTAAGTCCCCATGTTGATGCTGCAAATTTCTACTAAATTCCACTAAAATGAAAGTTATTACAAGCAATAAAGGTTGCTTCGTTATCAGATCCTGATCTGGATCCTTTCCCTCTCAACTTTGGCTTTCAGCATACAGCAAAACCTCCACAGTAGTTCCTACTAGGGACCAGATTTTAAAAAATACAATCTAATCCTCCCTGGAAGACATTAAACCCTACCTGTGTTTGAACGATTTACCACAACAAAATAATCGATCCATAGCTCATTCCATAGTCGATTAGTTACTAATTATCTATGGAGATAATTGAAGTTGTTAGATGAAGAGGGTGGATGAGGTTCAAAGCCCCTTACTAGTCCTAGAATGCCAACCAAACTTGTCCACCAATTCATGCAATTCACGCATCCACACTCCAAAAAAAAAAAGAGTCGTTGCCACTGCGTAGATCCAGAGGCACACCTAGCTGCTCTCACGCAACTCCAAACTAATCCACGATCTTCCTTCGAAGTCTCATGTAGCCATTAACAGGCAACACGGTAAAGCCGTCGATAGGCAGCACACAACACTTCCTCTGTCTCTGTTTGGTGATCTTCCCTCCTAGTGATCCAGCCTCCACACCTCAACATCCAACAGGCACCGCCAAGGCATAGCCTTCTCTTGGCCTCCATGCAGCTTCTCCAACAGGAAATTCGTGGGGATGGGACTTTACGTAGCTCTAGTGCCTAACCTTTATGTAGCCAACACGATATCGACCTCTGCTGCTCCACTTCAACCTCTACACAGTTGCCTTGATTTCGATCTCCACTGCAGCTGAGCAATGGATCTGAGCCTCCCGTGAACTCTTCAGGCATGTGGCTGGGTTAGCACACAATTCCTCTCCACAATTCCACTTGCAGCTAATGTCACACTCACACTGGTCAAGGGTTATTCAGAAACTTGGATTCAACCACAACCAAGCCAGTATGCATCTCTCTCACCAAATGAAAGAAGTCAATGCCTCAAGCCAAACGAAAGAAGCTGTTGCCTCCCAAAATGGGTTGCGGATCCTCATTTCCTCTTGCACTCCTATGCAGTCGAATTCTGTTCAGGGATCTGGTCTCAGGTCATTGATTCAAACTCAATGCAGATTTAACACATTGACTGTCGATCGAATCTCCTTCGCTGGCTCTCCCAGTAGCCACACCAGGTTGATTTCAGAGAATAATATAACGCTTTTTGAGCATAGGTCAGTTTCTTTCCTCCTTGATTAATAACACGACAAACACCACTGATCCTTATTCGATATAGAGAGAGAGGGCTCCTCCTTGTTTGCTCATGTACTCCCTCCGAGATCTCTCACTTAGCTCATTCTGTTTTCGGGAGTGGCATACTCCAAATCAGTAGAATGTTCAAGCAAACAAGCCACTCACCATACATAGCTCGAGATATGAACAATAAATATCTCTCTTCATCATAGCGCTCGACCACACATAACTCTCCTGTGCTCTGACCAATGATTCAGATTCATAATTACAATGTTGCGCTTCAACACACTAGCTTCAGATGGTGGCCCACCATGCAAATGACAACCCACCACATAGTAAGCTCTCAATTTCCTGCATGCTCCTTCGAGCTCAAGGTAGGCATGACTTAGCACCGTGGTCTTGTGAAGATATGCGTGACTATACACCATATAGCTGCAATGGGTGGCAAAACGAAAAAACGTGGAAGGGTAACAATGGGATCAGCAGGTTTTTGCACCCAAAACTTGCGACGATTTCATCTTAGTCGCTATCTCCACTCATCTTATAGGATTGACAATCTTGAAGCTCTAATACCATGATAAAAACTCAATATATTAACTAAATGACTCTCTAGGTTGAGATACCTGGAGAGTGTACAAACACTCATACAAGCTCAATATTCCATCAGGAAAAAAACCTAGTACATATAGGCTTTCATACTATTGGGTGGTTTGAACCACTCCCTAACAAATAGGATCTAAATCCTATTCTAAAGAAACAAACAATTAAACATAGAAAAGCTAACTTTCTCTAGTAATGCTAACATGTGTCTCACTGCTTGCTTTGTATTGCATATTCGAATAATTTCTCGATCAATTATCCCCACAATGTTTCCTGCTTCATATGACCTCCATACTTGCATAATCATATAAGCTTTGTCATTATTATCAGATATATATACATAGTGGACACATCCACATGAACTAAATAGCATGGTATTAAATTAAATGCAGATATGTATCTCACCCATCATAAAATAATCTGCATTTCAGCTAACAAATTGTAGTTCGTGTTCTTTCTTCTTGTGATAATTTTGAGGACAAGAACGCCAAAGTTATAAACATCAGTTTTTATAGATACTTGCCTCAACATAGCATACTCTGGTGGCATATAACCGCTACATATATAGAGTACAATTTCAAATATCATAAAATAAGGAAAAAGTTTAGAAATAGGAGATGTTAAGTTATTTGAAAAGGTAGCATACTTGCAACCAAGATTGTAAATCCCATGACCATAAAAAAATCTTAATCAAGAATATAAATGTACCCCAATTTCCAACAAAAAAAGGGTATAATGTTTGACGTCTTGGGTAATTTTAGGCAATGCCATATGGTTAGTTATATGAACGTAAAATATATGCATGGAAAATGTTTGACGTTACTAGATGGGAGATTGGAGATGGGTTTAAGGTTATGATCAAGCTAGACTCTATGGACGGTGTGAAGGAATGATTCACTTTGTGGGATCCTTTACTACAACACATCCATAATAAGGATATTCTTTATGTGAAGCAGATACATTTAACATACAGTCACAGATTTTGTTTGGCTATAGATGGAGTTCGGCATATGAATTAGACATTTGAGAAGGTCTCATACAAGAATGGGTACATTACACTAAAATTTTAATTGAAATGGATATCACTTTAGGAACAACATGATAAACTGATATGGAATGGAAATACTAAGAAAGAGGCTCCAATGGTAAAAAAATATATATAAGCACTTATATCAGAAACTGCTAATACAAAATATAGATAAGTGGATTCAGGTCATGTGGAAGTGAGATATCTCGCTCAAGATGAAAACTTTTTTCTCGGTGGCAATGAACGAAAAAATATTAACCTAGAATATCCTACAACAAAGAAGTATGATTGGACCTGGTATATGTGGTCTATGTATGAATGGTTTGGAAACATCGGAGTACTTATATTTATATAAGTGCTATTATGCATAAGAGGTATGGTCTCACACTCTTCTTCCTTTAGGTATAAGGTAAATTTAGTGCAATGGTAACTTGTCTAACTTTATTAAGAGATGGTTTCTTACCAAGAAAAGACATAAGGTTCTCCCTTTATTTGTTATTTGGACCATTTGGGGCATCATGAATGCAGAAATATTTGAACAAAAGATAGGGAAGCCTCAGACATATACAAGATAGTATCAACTTGATCCAAAATGGATCCAAAACACCCTCTAAGTATTTAAATAGAAAAACTATCGAATAATGATAAACCTTACAAAAAGTGGAAAACACTATCGGGAATGAAACATGAAGAAATAGTGGAAAATTGGCCTATCGAAGGTCAAAGGAATGATGCACAGGAGCTGTCGGATCTGGCCAATCAACATACCTGATCCGATCAACATATCACAATCGGCGAAGGCAGGCAGAGGCTATTGGAGGCTACCATATAAAATTTGCAATAGTGATCAACGCGGGTCAATGAGGACTATCGATTAAGTGCACAGATCGACGACCCAAGTTAGCTTGGGATATCACATTAGCGACAAATAAAGGAGTTCTTACAACGGCCTAGGGGACTATGTGATATGTGATTGTGATCAATCGCATCGCAATATCACGTCACAGTAATACAACAGAGCGAGGCCGATATAAATATGACTTGTAATAGCCAGACCTGATGGGGTTATAGATGATATTTAACATACTTTGAGATCTGAAAAACATCATTTTTCTATGTATTTTGCATTTTTGCCAAATAAATGAAATACAAAGGAAATGTGCCTAATGCGATAAATCCAAACCCGATGGAACTTATAGATGCAAATATATAATATTTCAAGTCCACCATAAAGCCATTTTGCAGGATTTTCAGTGTTTTAATGTATTTTTACAAATACAAAGGAAACCATGCCATAGGGGCACTTACAACTTGTGATAGCGATTAGAGGTGGACCTGATAGGAGTATAGGTTGGATTTAAGGATATTTAAAGTCTGATAAACAAAAATTTGGTGAATTTTCCCATGTTTTTAGTGTATTTCTCTGTGTAAATAGAGAAGGCTATTTTTAGGGATTTCAAAAGCTCGATAGCCCCTTCTGTTACAGAACAGGTGGCCACCTTCCCTGAAGACATTATGCCATGATTGGCTAATGCTCAGAGGGGATTTGAGTAGACAGAGGTTGGGAGCCAGAGAGCCCGAGAAGGGGAAACAAATAGACAACGCCGATTAGCTTAAAAGCCACAGAAGACAGAAGACAGAGGCAAGCAATACTGAGACAAAGAGAAAACAGAGAAAAAGAGTGGAAGAAAGAGTTTGTGTACTCAGAGAGGCTAGAGGGATTCAAGCAAACTCCTGCTTTTTGGTATTTGTGTTTTGAGACTCAATTTGAGCTCACATTTTGTAAAACTCTGTTCTTGAAAAACATAATAGAGAGGTCATCACTGAAGGCTGGACCAGAAGATGTAGCTGAAGAGTTTTGGGTGAACTCCATATTAAACTTGTTGTGTTATGTGTGTTTGTCTATTATGTTTCTCTAACTACTCATTTCCTATATTATTCGTAATCTTGTCGATCTGTTGCACTAAGCAATATAGGTAAATCCATGCAATTGAGTCTGTAATACCTTAAAAGTAATATACGATCTTCATTTTTAGATCAAGTGGTATCAGAGCTTTTGGTTTTAGGTTTTTTAAGGTTAAACAAACTTGTGCTGGAATTTTTTTTAATGCTAACTAGGTTAAAGCTCAAACTAGGAAAAGGAGAACTTGTTGAGGTGAGCCCAGAAATCGGAAAAGTCTATCCGAGGAGGAGAATATCAGAAGAAACTCATTTGGACTCAGAATATTAATTGATCGATAGTTTTATGGCCATGAGGGCCATAGTGGAAGAGATGTATCGGGAATTTAAGAAGGGTCGAGGTGAAAGCACCTCAACACCCAAGGAATACAAAGGAGCTGAGGAACCTTCTCTAGATGCCCCTCCAGAGGGAAAAGGGAAAGGGGAAAGCCTCCTCCATCATCTCCTCCACCATATCCTTCATCATCCTCATTTCCTAGCCTTGAGAAGAAAAAGAAGAAGACTTATGTGATTAAATTAGATGTAAAATTTGATTTGCTAATTTATGATAGGGAATTAAATGCAGAAAATCTAAATAACTAGATTAGACAGATTAATGTATATTGTAGGGTGCAAAACATTGATTCAAAAAGGAGAAAGATTCATCTGGCCAACCTTCACCTTGGAGGAACTTCCCTAGTGTGGTGGGAACGCAGGTCACAAGCTGATTTAAAGAAGCATGGTAAAATTCTTTCTAGCTGGAGTGAATTTGTTTTTGCCATTAAAAAACAATTCTATCCACTAGCTTATATGTAGCAAGCAATGATGAGTTGGCAAACTCTTCATCAATTAAAGGGGCAAAGTGTACAAAGTTATACCGAGGAATTTAGAAAAAGAGCTTTAACTCTAGGAATTTCTCTACACTCACCTGAAACTTTGTTGAAGTATATAGGTGGTCTGCATAGCTATTTGAGGCACACCATTCTCATGTTTAACCCCACTAGCCTAGATGATGTATCAGTTGAGGCTACACATCTAGAGGCTAGAGGCAAGAATGTGAACCCAGATATTGGGGGATCATCAAAACCCTCTGCAAGAAAAAACAAGGAAAATAAGAAGCTAAGATTGAAAGAGAGGAAGGAAAACGTTGTACAGAAAGACAAACCTTCATGCACTCACTACAAGAATGATGGACACGATGATGAACACTACTAGTCTTTGCATCCGGAGTTGAAACCCAAGAATTTTGGTGGTAAGAAGAAGAAGAAGATTGCTTCTACTATTTAGAAAGTCTTGGGGTCAGAGTCAAGTGATGAAACAACAGTCGCAGCTACAGGCATAAAAGGTAAAAATTATAAAGCATCTACAAGAAATTCTACACAATCTATTGATAATGAAGATAATGAGAGGAAAAGACATGATATTTTTCATATTAGAGTTATTTCCAAGCATCAAAAGATTGATACTTTATTTGATAGTGGATCACAAGTAAACTTGATTTCTGAAGCAATTGTAAAAAAGTTGGGATTACTAATCACACCTCACAAGAAGCCATATCCATTAGGTTGGGTATGTGATAAAGAAAAGCTACAAGTGACTAGAAAATGTAAACTTAGGTTTGCTATTGGGTCAACATTTGTAGATGAGGTTGAGTTAGATATAATTCCCTTGGATATATATGGTATTATTTTAGGAAGTCCTTACTTGTATGATAGAAAAGCCATTTTCTATAGAGTTGAAAATAAGTATCAACTCACTAAAGATGGAATAGAGTATATTGTAAGAGCTCATAAACTCAAAAAAATTTACTCTTTCATAATTTCAGGGTGATGAAAAGAATTGTAAATTCATGCAAGCAATTTTTACCAATGGTTGTAAAGGAAAAGAACCCTGACAAAACCAATATATTTGAGGGCTTTGATGCTAAACAAAAAGATGATTTAGAAAAATTTGTTTCAGAATATGATATCCTATTTCAAGAACCTAAAGGTATACCACCCAAAAGGGAAATAGTACATGATATTCATTTGCAGCAAGATGCTCCATTGCCTAACATTGGAATGTACAGGTTATCTGCTTTAGAGAATGTAGAGATTAAGAAGCAGGTACAGGAACTGCTCAAGAAAGGGTTCATAAGACCAAGCACATCACCATGTGGATCTCCAATCGTGTTGGTGAGAAAGAAAGATGGTTCGTGGAGGATGTGCATTGATTACAAAGCACTAACTAAAATAATGATCAAGAATCGTTATCCTCTTCCTCGCATTGATGATTTATTTAATCAACTAAATGAAGCAGTTTGCTTTTCCAAGTTGGACTTGCATAGTGGCTATCATCAGGTCAAAGTAGCATAACAAGATGCATGGAATATTGCTTTGAAAACAAAGCAAGGACTGTATGAATGGCTGGTTATGACTTCCGGCGTAACTAATGCTCCTGCCACTTTCATGAGAGTTACGAATGAAGTACTCATAGCTTTATTGATGATTTTGTAATTGTATATTTAGATGACATTCTTGTTTTTAGTAAAACATGGAAAGAACATTTGAAGCATGTAAAGCAGACTCTAGATGTTTTGAAAAGAGAAAATATCTATGTTAAGTTATCGAAATGTGAATTTGGAAAAACATCTTTAAATTATTTTGGTCATATTGTAGGGGTGGTGAATTGAAGATAAATCCCTCTAAGGTTGAAGTCATTGTGAACTGGCCTAAACCCAAATCTGCTACAGATGTTAGGAGCTTCCTAGGAGCAGCACAATATTGGAGAAAGTTTATTGCTAACTTTTCCTTGATTGTAGCTCCCTTACATGCTTTAACAAGATTGAACAAGGTGTTTTAGTGGGGAGGCAAACAACAGAAAGCCTTCAACACCTTAAAAGAAAAAAATAGTACAACACGAGTACTAGAATTTCCATATCTTCATCGTCCATTTGAGATTGAAACAGATGCAAATGACTATGCCATGGGAGCAGTGTTGATGCAACACAGTAAACCCATATGCTGTCATTATGAGACATTTAATTCTGCAATATTTAATTATCCCACATATGAGAAAGAATTGTATGCATTAGTACAGAGTGTGAAAAAGTGGAAACGTTACTTAATGGGCAAGGAAACGATCATCCATACAGATCATGAGCCACTTCAATATTTGCACTCACAAACTAAATTGCAACAATCAAGACACTTTAGGTGGATGGGTTTTCTACAATAGTTTCATCTAGTCATTAGATATGAGAAGGGCATACACGATAAAGTTGTAGATATATTGTCCAAACCAATCATAAATGCATCTACTATACTTTAGCATAACTCAGTAATGCATGAAAGCTACATTGAACAATATGCTCAAGATATAGATTTTAAAGTTGTATATGCAACTTTAAGTCATGGAAAACAAGTAGAAGAATTGGATTATTATATTAAGGACCAACTCTTGTATCATTTGGGAAAGTTATGCATTCCACAAACTGAAAGAGTTAACATAATTCGGGAAGCACATACTTCTATTATATCAGGTCACTTTGGTGTAAGTAAAACAGTTGCACAGCTGCAAAGGTTCTGTTATTGGCCTTGAATGCATGAAACAATTTCTAGATATATTAAAGGGTGTGCCATGTGTACTAAAAGCAAGCCCAGCAATAGAAAATTAGGGTTGTACACTCCACTTCCAGTTCCTTCTCATCCTTGGGAAAGTGTTTCCATGGACTTTGTTGGGGGATTGCCAAAATCTAGAAAATGTCATGATTATTTATATGTTATTGTGGATTGGTTCAACAAAATGTGTATTTTAATACCCCGTAACAAGCAGATTATAGCTGAACAAACTTCAAAGTTGTTCTTTCAGCATGTTTGGGTTCATTTTGGGTTACCCACTTGCATTGTATCTGATCGAGATTCCCAATTGTTGGGAAGTTTTGGTCAAGTCCGTGGGAGTTGATGGACACCAGATTGAAGAAGAGCACAACCTTTCATCCACAAACATATGGAAAAATAGAAGTAATCAACAGGACAGTGATCCAGTTGCTCAGTGGCTATTGCAGCAAGCATCCCAAGCTTTGGGATGAACATTTGTGTTATGTGCAACATGCTTACAACTATGCTAAGCACTCTTCTACACAAATATCTCCTTTTGAGATTCGTTTTGGTGTTACACCAAAGTCTCCCTTGGATTTTGTATTTGGAAAAGACATAGTGGTTGATGGACATAGTGATGTGGACAAATCAACCAAGTTCATTGAACAGATCCAAGAAATTCACCAAGCAGTACAAGAATAGCTGGAAAAGAGCCAGGCCAAGTACAAGGTGAGGCATGATAAGCATCGAATTGAACATAGCTTCCAAGTTGGTGATCATGTCTAGCTGTATATCAGAAAAGACAGAATGCAACGTGAAGATAAGAAGCTGAAGCTAATAAGGTATGGGCCTTTCAAGATACTTGACAAAATTGGTGAAAATGCTTTTCGCCTTGATTTGCCAGCTTACATGCATATCTATTCAGTAGTTAATACAGAGAACTTGAGACTATTTAAACCTTCATTGATTGAAGATACTGAAGAGAAAAGTCAATTGCCTTCTATTGATGATCTATTTCCTAAATATCTCAGTGAGTTGCATGAAGATACAGTTCTGGACAGGAAGGTGAGAACTACACGTAGAGGGGATATTGAGTACCTCAGAATTGGACTCAAAGGTTCAAAACCAAGCAGTGGCCGATGGATGGAAATTCCAAGTGAGGAAGTTGTATCCTCACTTGATCTATGCTTAAAAACCAACTTTTGGTGGTCCAAAATATTTTTTCAGTGGGAAGGCATGATCCAAAATGGATCCAAAACACCCTCTAAGTCTTTAAAATAGAAAAACTATTGCATAAGGAAAAAACTTACATAAGACAGAAAACACTATCAAGAATGAAAAACATGAAGAAAGAGTGGAAAACAAGCTTATCTGAGGTCAAAGGAATGATGCATAGGAGTCATCAGATCCGACCAATCAACGGTCCAGATTGGCTCGGCATATTGCAATCGGCAGAGGCAGGCGGAGACTATCGGAGGCTAGCATGTAAAAGTTCTGATAGCGATCAGTGTGGGTCCCCAGGTTAACTCGCGATATCACATTGACAACATATAAAGAATGCTTACAATCACCCAGGGGACTATGCGATATGCGATTGCGATAAATCGCATTGTAATATCACGTCGGAGTAATACAACGGAGCAAAGGCGATATAAATATGACTTGCGATAGCCGAACCTAATGGGGTTATAGATGATATTTAACATATTTTTAGATCTATAAAATGACCATTTTCTGTGTATTTCGAATTTTCGCCAAATAAATGAAATACAAAGGAAATTTGCCCGATGTGATAAAACCAGACCCGATGGAGCTGATAGATGCAAATATATAATATTTCAAGTTCGCCATAAAGCCATTTTGTGGGATTTTCAGTGTTTTAATGTATTTTTACAAATACAAAGGAAACCACAGCACATGGGGTACTTGCGACTTGCGATAACAATTAAAGGTGGAACTGATAGGAGTATAGGGCTTATTTAAGGATATTTGAAGTCCGATAAATGACAGTTTGGCAAATTTTTTCATGTTTTTAGTGTATTTCTCTGTGTAATCAGAGAACACTATTTTTGGGGATCTCAAAGTCCCGATGGTCCCTTCTGTTGCAGAACAAGTGGCCACCTTCCCTGAAGACGTTATGCCATGATTGGCTAATGCTCAGAGGGGATTTGAGTGGACAGAGGCTGGGAGCCAGAGATCCCAAGAAGGGGAATCGAATAGACAGCGCTGATTGGCTTAAAATCCCTAGAAGACAGAAGACAGAGGCAAGTAGTAATGAGACAGAGACAAAACAGAGACAGAGAGTGGAAGAAAGAGTCTGTGTACATAGATAGGCTTGAGGGATTCAAGAAAACTCCTTCTATTTTGGATCTGTGTGTTGAGACTCAATTCGAGCTCACATTTTGTAAAACTCTATTCTTGAAAGACATAATAGAGAGGTCACCAATGAAGGTTGGACCACGAGACATAGCCCAAGAGTTTTCAATGAACTCCATATTAAACTTGTTGTGTTATGTATGTTTTTCTATTATGTTTCTCTAACTTCTCATTACCTGTATTATTCACAACCTTCTCGATCCATGGCACTAAGTAATATAGGCAGATCCATGCACATGAGTCTGTAATACCTTAAAATTCATCTAAGATCTTCATTTTCAGGTGACAACTTATGTGAAAATGAGGTTGGAACACAGATACAAAGGTTTAAGGTATACAAAGAACAATACCTATGGGGAAGTTATCATGTAGGCATTTTTGACAATGCATGTAAAGAGAGACTTTGTGGTTGTGGGGTGGTCATTGCCATTAATATTGAGCACTTTTGGTGGGAAAGTGGTAAGGGATCAAATAGCAGGGTGGAACTTTTAGCACTTTGGAGAGTTCTAATTGTAGCAAAATGGCTCAGGATAGACAATATCCAGATCTTTGAGGATGCAAAGAGAATTATAGAATGAGTGATCCACAATAAAGATTTCAATCCACTCATTCTAAAAAATTGGATGAATAGGATTCAAGTGATGATGATAATGTTCTGAGAAATACATTTTGAACACATATATAGCAAACAAAATTGGATAGAAAACATGCTATCAAAGAGAGGGATGAAGAAGCCAATAGGGAAATTTTTTTCTCAACATTTGAATAGGAATAGATGATCAACTCAGAAATCATCAATTATGCATAGTGTTAAAGGGAGGATGCAACTTCTTCCCAAGAAGGAAAAACATAAAAAGAACAATTGAACTTTTTGGTTTTTTCTAATTGATGATGGTAATCTATTTTGTTTAGAGTTAATACTAGTATGTAGAATATATAATTTTAAATATACAAGTAACATAGATGATTAAAGATCAAAAAGTGACTTAATGGTCCTTTACTGAATAGTTAATAACTTAGACAAATCAAGTTAGTTTTTTTTATAAGTAAATGAAAAAGAAAAAACCTAGACAATGTACTATTCTTTTCTTAATACAAAAATGTAGTGGTTTTTTTTTTTTTGCTAAAAAAAATATGATTAGAATATTGTCAATCCTATTGAAATAAAATCAGCATTGAGTAAAAGATCAGCATTAACAGTGTGTGGGAGTAATGATTGTATTGAAATCTCACTAAGTTCCAACAACTCTTGCAGTATGATGTGAGTTTGGTTAGTATGGAAAATCCTAGCTAAACCAAAATCTATTATCTTAGGGTTTAGTTCCTTGTCCAACAACACATTTCTTGCTTTAACATCGTGATGAATAATGCGCGGTCTCGAGTCCTGATGAAGATAGAGAAGCCCACAAGCTACTCCCACTATTATATTATAACGCTTCCCCCAATCAAGCTGGCTATGTTTTATTGCGTCTGTATCCATGCATGACATTAATTAATTTGGCATAATCTAGATATACTTGTTCAAACAGTAATAATTTTAATTTTCCATCTACTTTCATAATAAAATGGAAGCCACTCATTGAATAAAATTTGATCAAGGCTCTTATTGGGTAAGTATTCGTAGGCCAGCAATATTTTTGATCTCTCTACACAACAACCTAGTACGCATACAAGATTTCTATGTTGAATTTCGGCCCCAAGTTTAACTTCATTTAAAAACTCTTTCTTTATTTTTTTGCTAATTTCCATTCTAAATATGTTGAATAATAATGAGTGATTCCCCAAGGATAACAATCTTTGTGACTTGAACAACTTTTTGTATAAGAAGAACTTGTAGTAGGTCATGCATTTCAACGTGGTCATTGGTCATATTTCCCAACTTGCATGCATGACTTGTAACCAATTTTACTTCGAGGCTATACAGAAAAATCCCATGAGGTGTAGCTCAATTGGTGATCACCTTGTTATGAATCAATACGTAAAAGAATGAGATTCAAAGTTCAAATCCCCATGGGTTCGACCGACAAAAAAATAAATATGAATCACACAAATGTTATACAACAAACATTAAAAATTTCTTCTACATAAATATTAATTATACTTCCAAGAACAAAATTTCATTCATGAATCATTTCCACCTAATGTAATGGTATCCTCAGATGCATGAGCTACCCATATATAACACATTTATTTATCCTCATCATGCAATTTTCTTTATTTTTTATTTATGCCCAAACTATGGCATCAACTACAATATACACAAGTTCTATGTTCTAGGGATTTGGTATCCAATATTGTTTTAATAGTTTTTCGATGTAATTCCATGATCTAGGCTTCACCAATCAACCTTAACACAAATAATGGACTTTTGTATACTACCAAAGAAGGTATCTGAGGTGGTCACGTCCATCCAAATAATCTCCCATCTATCCTCATTTCATGATTTAATGGGAATCGTATATGCATTTCCTCAACATATCCAATAAGATTTCCATGTTGCACTTGGGTCTATCATATATTGGTTTGCCTATTACATTTAAAAATTCGTTATAATAGTTGAGATACATGACATTTTTTCTGCTAAGAATAGGGGTTCTTTCCTTGGCTTAAGTCAATATTCATTGGAAGATGAATGGATTATGTGCACTATCATATGATCATTGCAAATTTTATTCAAAACTATTAAGTGTGAAATTTTATAAATCTAACACATGAGAAACCCCTACTGCAATTTCTGGTTTACTATCTCCTACTTTTTTCTTTATATTAACAAGCTATTTAATTGCATAAATATAGAAGTAAAGACAAATGCAATCTTCACAGATATATAGTTCATGCATTGAAGTAAACAGAAACAATAACGCAGGGGACACCGTTATTTTTGGACAATTGTCCATGGAAAAACCCAATGAGGGAAAGTCGATGCAGCATATATGAGGGTTTTATTATTAAGCATATTTCATGAATACAACTAGGGTGCCAAAAATGGCTCACCCAATAGAGAATATACTTAGCAATACTACCTCTATCTGGAGACAGATATTCTGGAAAATCAGCAACCGAATGATCAACCTTGCAGTGACTCTGACCGTGCCTTGTGTTGGATAGCGAAAGTTTCTCCAAACATTGATCTAGAACTCCATCATCCTCTCTAGAACTACGTCACCCTCTCTCAGCTCAAGATCTATTAATAAGATCGCAATATGCCCCACATAATCTCCTAGTGCTACCTCTGAAGCCCTCTACATCTCTACTTCAATCTCTACAGATTCTACGTCAGCCCCTATGGCTCTCTGCGTCCTCTGCACTAGACCCTATGGCCTCTGCGTCATCCCTCCTTGGCCTACATTGTCTCTCCTGACACTTTGTTTCCTCTCTTCTATGTCTTCTTCAACCTTGGATCGAAATCCCTTACTTAACTACCCCTCACTGCAACTGATCTCTAACTCGATTTCCTCAACAAACCAAACCCCATAAAACCAAATTCTTGATTTCTCTTGGTGTATCTCTAATGGACCCTCAAGCCTCCTCTTATACTTTTCCTATTGACGATTCAACGGTCGAGATTAAGTCCCTAATAAATGGCCAAGATTAGATCTAGCTTGATCCTCGTTACTTAGAACATTCTCACCCATTTTATATTAATACACATTAATATTTTTATTTTCCTAAGTTTAGACTTAGGAACCCATTAAAAATATTAATTATTTTAATATCTCTTCATCTGGGTGGAATTTGGCCAAACAATTTCTGAGTCTTGGAGATCTCATGTGCCTTAGTCTCTCCACCAAATTTCATGGCTAGAGCACATCCGATGCCACCAAAAATAAACACTCCCTGTTAGTGAGGAATGTGCTCTAGTAATGCTTCACCATAGAAGCGTCACACTGATCCTTCGCATCAGTCCTCCTATGTTGATGATAGACCTGCTACCCCACATCCACTACACCACTACTTCCTGTACTACTTCCCATGACATTGCCACAACCACTGCTACATCTATATTGCAGCTCCCTCTCAACATGTTGCATCATGCTACCCATAACACTACCACTACTAACTGTTGCACTGCAACTTAGTTACCGAGATGTAAGTAACTGACTTCCCCCAAATATTGACATCCCGGTCAGTCTGGAAGCCTCGTGATGTTGAAGCCACCTTTGTTGCTATCCTATGCTCCCTCTGCTGCCATTGTGCTGCTCCAACTTATTCTGCCCCTCTCACACTGTTGTAACCTCCACTGCACTACTACAGACTTCTGCACTCAAACACTGCAGTGTCACTCCATCACACCTTGCTCCACCTGACACCTGTCATCATGCTACTATCATTAAGGGCTCCCGTAGCCAGATGTGATCCAATATTTTGGGTACCTCAAGGATCCTACCCCTCTTCTGTAGTCCTTTCAACTACTACTCAATGTCTCCCCACCTCTTCTCTAAAAGTGCATGAACACTCATGGCACAATCTTCATCAGTCTCGACATCCTTCTCCACCTTTGCTAGAGGAGCCTTTGAGTTGAAAGCTTCTCTCTTTCATTTCTTCTTGGGGCACTGAGATGCATAATATCCTAGCTCCCTACAATTGAAATCAATGTAAACTTTGAAACGGGAACTGATACTATTACCCGTTTTGTAGAGATAGAAAAAAATTGACCTGATTTTGAAAAGGGGTAATGTAGAACACACATGCTTTTTTTAGAGCATAGCTTTTGACACTTTAATTTTTTTTAGGTACATTAGGTTTTAGAATGGTATTGATTTTCATGCTGATTTGAAAAAGTGGGTATTCTACATCAGACCCTTTTTTTAAAAGGCTTGTTTTTTGGCTTTCGATTTTCTAATGTATAAAATGTAAATAATTATTTTGTAAATTTGATCACTTTTGAAGTGGTCATTTTTTCATATTTTCTTGTTTTTTATTTTAATTTTTCTTTTTGTGTAGTGAGGTTTTTATTGTTTTGTATTTTTAAATTAGAAGGTCAATATTTTGAATTTTCAATATTCTATATATTTATACATCCTTAATTAATTTTTCAATTCACATGAAATAATTGTTTCTAAAAAACAATAGTTTTTAACAATGGACATAAAAATAACCATTTTTAACATAAATATAACAAAAAGACTACAAGTTTTGAAAATTTTTTGCTAGAATTGACATGTCAAAATCACAATTTTTATAGGAAAATTCTAACTAAAAATGGTTAAATAATAGTTTTTTTTATGAATTTCATGTCAAAAAAATAATAATAATCACTTTTTTTTTCAAAAAATAATGATTAACTTAAAAATCAATACGAAAATCACATATTACAAATATTGAATGCATAACAACCCTAATTGAGTGTTTATTCTTCCCATAAAATGTCAAAGTCAAAACATTCCAAAGCATGATTTCCAAGCATAGCTTAAATTTAATCAACAATGTTATGTAATCCAAACTCTTCGTTCTCTAGAGTTTCATCATTGTCTTCTTCCAAAATATTTTCTGCTTCCTTTTGCTCATCTTCCTCTTCTAATGGATCTTTGATGCCTGCAAATCTCCCGATGTATGTCTTTCCAAACATTCCATGTAATGGTGGTTGGGGTTCCTTTGCCTTTTTTGCCACACGTGATTCACTAAAGTCCCCTTTCTTCAACCCATTTTCTTGCATTGCATCTGGAAGAAATTGAAGAGCATTAATTCTTTGTTGAATGAAATTGCACTATACTAGATCTTTTTCAATTGCAATGCAATTTCTTCCTTTCTGAAGGCAACATGCTAGTGTTGTACCTAAATATCAAGCACAAAATAAATAATGAACTAAATTAGTACAATGACATATTAATTGAAAAATAACATATTGAAATTCAATTCCATATAATAAAACTTACCTAAGCCAGAAGATAAATCCAGAACCCAATCTCCTTCATTTGTACATATGTCTATAAGATAGTTAATAAATAATTGTGGTTTTTGATAAATGTTAATTATCTCTCCTTTTGCTTCTTTGTCTTCATATGTTAGTTTTCTCACAACAACATCATAAGTCAGTATTTGGCTATGAATCCTTCCATCTACCCGATTAAAAATCATAGACATATGGCTATCGTCTTTTGCCCAACTATCAATATGAACAAACTCACAATCAGTTATGAATTTTTGATCTACATTGTTAAGAAGATTTGACTTTTGCCTGTAACATGAAACAGGATAAGTTCAATTAACTTGTACATAAATGAATTTTTCAACATTAATCAAATACACATTTTAAACGTCTTACCATGTAAACTGCATCCTTGAATTTGTTTTCCCCTTGAAGCTTGACAATATCATTGCCAACTGTGTGTGTAAATGAAATGTCACAAATCTGCATAATGGTGATGACGTGACTTCTACAAATCCCGCAACCACTTTACTAAGATCTTGATAACTATAAGGGTCACTATCATAGTCAATGTTTGGAATATTGAAACCATGGGGAATATCTGAAATGACTAGGGCATAATCCCTTTTAGGTATCAGTTTAGCAATGTCTTCACAGTCGCCTTGTATTACTTGATATTGAATGGTTTCTAGCCCATTCCAAAAGAAATGATTAAGAGTTGGATGAATTTCAACATTCTTAATACGTTGCTTCCTTAGTCTTTCAATCTTTATTTTTTCAATAAAGGTTTTGAAACTATCTGGCACTCCATTAACATCCTTCTTCATCCTTTATAAAATAAACAAATATATGTGTAAGTTATAAATTAAAAATAGTACACAGATGAATAAAAATGAATGTATAAATCAAGATACCTTTTTAAATGCAAGATAGAAAGCTTTTAATGTTGATGTAGAACTTGAATCTGGGTAGTTGCGTACAACATCATCCCAACTATCTTCATTCAAAAATCTAACCATTTGTTCTTGAATTTTCATGTAAACTTTGTGACTGCATAGATAAAGTAACAAAAAGTTAATATAATAATTTTCATAATAAATACTACCAAGAACAACATGTTTTATTTAAAAGATAAATATAATCTAGAAATAAATAAAAATAATTCAACAAGCTTACTTTTTAAATTGTTCAGACATTTCGTCCAATGATAATTCCCCTGACTTCACACGAGATAATATTATTTTGACAATTTTTTATCTTTCACTCCTTGCATGACCCTCCAAGGTGTGATAGTCATATCGTCTGGAAGCTGCTTCATTTCAGGAGTTGTTTTATTGTTGCTACATATCAATGGCTTAGACTTTTTGACCCTCTCGTTTTTAATGGAAATGTCTTCCCACATGCTAAAAATCTCATCAATCAACTCCCAACATCTCCAGTTCTAAACGCCAATTGGAAAATGTTATCAATACCTTTGAATAAATCACTATTTTTATTGCCTTTTCCACCTTTTAAATTGGTTTTCTCTTCAATTTGATAGCCTATTTACATACAACATTCCTTTCAGAAATATGCAGTAACATTTATCCTATCCCCACCACATTTTTCTTGAAATTCACTACGAATAAATCTAACCCTTTGGATGAAAGTCATAGACATCCTATATTCATTATCTGAATTAGGATCCCATGCCGCTAACTTTGCTTCTATATATGATAAACCAACATAAATGATACATTTCATTGTTTCAAAACATGGGTTATTAGGATATTCCTCCATCAATTGTCTTTG
>APFE031006774.1:349607-367601 GCA_000404065.3 Pinus taeda
TTAATCTGTTTAAGATAATTAAAATTTGAATTCAATAAATATATATATATATATAATATTGGTTCATTAATTATTATTATCATTTTATTATATTTTTCTCATGACATTTATTAAAGTAATATGTAATTTAGTCATTAGATACAGTTAGAATTTTTAAAATTCATAAATACACTTTATTAAACAATAATTATGATTGATCCGAAAGAGTTATTTCTTTAAACATTATGAATAACAAAAGATTAAGTTCATAAATAATTATGGAAATTTATTAATGTTTCTAAAGCTTACAATAAATTTACATCTAAAAAAATTGTATCTTTGGCTATGTTCTATATTAATTTGGACAAAAACTAGAGTCTCTAGTGAAAAAAGAAATTGAGATCTATGTATTCCAAAAGCTTCTAATAATATAAACTCTATAATATACACCAAAAAAATTACATACTATAGATAACACGAGAACAACTGAAATAGAGTGAAATAGAGTGAAATACTAGAGGAAGAAAAAGATGTCCAAACAGAGTTGTTTTGAGAGGAAATAGACACCCTGAACTACCATAGGTGATAACAAATGTGAACAAACCCCATCATCATAAAACACATGGTCCTTCTCATGGAGCTAACATGAATTTGCTAACGTAGGAATTTTTCCTTCAAAGCAAAATGAGATCTACCAACCAACTCCATTTATTATAGCATTCACATGTGCTAATATTACAACACATGGAAACCATTTAAGTAGGTATTATGCTAATTCTCCACTTGTTTCATCCATCATATGATATCTCATGAAATCAAATTTATCATGGGATGGTATGCATGTATATGTGAGAGTTAATATGTATGGAGCCCTATGAACATAAGAGTGCTATATTGGCTAGAGAATTATTATTAGACTTGAGGTACATGTGCACATGAAGGAAGTCCACAACCAAGACGAGGAAATCCCCAATGAAAAATTCCTAATGATTAAGATTAGCCTGGGATCTAGAGGGGTATAGCATGTTATTAAGTGTCAAATCAGGTTATTTTAGTCACCAATCACTCGTAGAATGTCATGTTTTATGGTGGTTTCTAGGTTCAATCCTTGAACCAGTGAATACGATTTCACTTGGTTTCTAGTGACTAGACCCAAAATCCAAGCAAAATAAAGTATGCATTTTCCTCTAAGGCATAAAACTACCCACGCCCTACCCCCCATCACTGACATTTTTAACAACACGGTTCCACTTAGAGGCTCCATTATAATGGAGGACAAAATCTTCTTGCCTCTTTAACCATATTTGAGAGTATTTATCAAAAATTGTGAACTCCAAGGAGGATTATGACCAGAGGAAAAGGGTTAAGAAATCATTGAATCAAGATTTTTTTGGAAGATCTAACAATCGCTTGTTAGAAAGTAAAAGTTGTGATGTTGTAAGATGCTTTTCTAATAATTATCTCGCTCTCAATACTACTTCTATTAAATCACTTCAAAGATCCTAAAAATCACTTCATTTCATTACAACTAGACTTTCTAGTGAACGTATTTTTGAAGGGTAACCCATACTCACTTGAAAATAGACTTTTAAAAGAAAGAACTCAAGTAGATCATTGGCCAAGAATCAAAGAATTGGTTCACAAGGTTAGGTCATTGAACTTGATAAGAAAGACCATGGATGGAATTTTTCCATACAAATTTTGAAAAATCACATTTCAAAAAAAGGTATGTTGATGTTTCAAAGTAGACGCAACATAATGCAGAAACTGAAGGCCCTTGGAAGCTCCTTTTGCTCATATTTTCTATGGTAAGAATAATTTTCTAGGCTAAGGTCTAGTAAAAAGTGTTGACCTTTATAAAACCATCCAATTTTTGTATATTTGAAAATATGATTAATTATGGAGAGATTCCATTGGGATAGCATTGAAATTTGTATTCTTGGTTAACTCAATAAACAATATTCCCCCACCTTGTGTAGCGTTGACTTAAAATGTCATTAGGATCAAATTATTTCAAAATTGAATGGAGAATTACAATATTGGGTTTGACGTGGTTATGTGTCTTTCCTAGGTTCCAATGGAGCCATTCTCTAATTCTTGACCAATTTGAAATGTCAAAGAGAGTATTTCTACCATTGTATGATAGTCATTGTCTTAGTGGAAGGAAGATTGGATTGTTGGTTTAGGGGGAAAGGGTTGTGATTATACTATCATCCCAAAGGTTGATTTTATTACCACATTTAGCAATCCATGTGATGCCAAGCACATATTAGGAGGAGTAATACCTACAAGAGTTTATAGATTTGAGTGTCTCCCTTCATTAATGGGACTAGATCTAAGCAGCGAAGGCACTCTTCTTTAAAATAGTTTTTTGTGAATGAACTTTTCCACTCATCATAATTTCTTGAAAGAAGCCTTCAATGTAACTTAGCACCAAAGGCCATATTTATGCTGAGAGGATATTTGACACAATAGTCCTGCATGGCTTTTTGGGAAATGAAATACAACCCAATTTACAAGATGATACCACTAGGTGTTAGATTTTCCTCCTTGCCACAAAAGCATGTATATGTCTTGCGTTTTTACTTTTTGAAAGAAAATATGAGCTAATAAGTCCCACAATTGATAAAGGAGGAGAGTTCAGAGAACAAATTGAATAAATACTAGGTGACGAGTGAGATTTAACCACTAAGTGCCCAGTTGACTAAATCTGGGTTTCACCTTCTATAAAACATTAAGCATGATGGGGTGGAGGGAAGCTATAATAGAATAGGCCTACCCAATAAAATCATGTCATCGATAAAATGAGAGTGTAACATACCTATCTATAAACACCAAACCCACCTTAAGAAAATATAATTAATTTAGATATTGTACTCACACAATATCCCCTTTGCTTATATGTTAATATTTTGACACAGTCTTGATCTCTATCCAATATTCTTTTACAATGCTTGGGTACAAGTTTAAACCTTAAGTTTTAAAAAATTATTTTCCTTACTCTATTTCACATTTCTAATTTCGCATATAATTTCTAATTATGCTTTTCATTCAATGATTTTAGTGTTGATATGCTAAACAATTGTTGCCCTTAGAATCACTATAAAGCCTTCTAATCCACCACGATTCATAATTTCATTATAACTATACGTATATCTAATTAGGGTTATATAGTCCTTACATTCCTCATTACAATTAATAAGAAGACTCGTTCCAAGATATATTCATTTTCAAAATTCTTCCCACATAGACACATATATAAACATATACACATATACATATACACACACACACACACACACACATATATATATTATTGATTTGTGTTTCAAGGTTGTTTATATAATAAGCCTTACACCATGTTTGAGGGGGCAATAAAGAGACTTATTATGTGATTTTCCTTGTAAACATGGAATAATTTCGTTAAGCCATGAGGATGTCTCCACTTACCTTCACAAGACCCAACATTGAAATATGTGACACTTCAATCAACGACTAAGATTATTTTTGGGTTTAATCCATGGTATTCAATATTTAAGGTTTTTTTTTGTCATAATGACCTTATCATTCGTCAAATTGTTTGGTCATTTGTTTTTCATTTAATTTCAAACAAAGCCTTCTAAGCTCCATGCCTAGACTCCAATATTTCACCATTAATGTTTATAGACAACTGAAATTATTTCAGTCTATATTCGTTTCACTATGGCGAAAAAAAAAATCGACTTTGTTTGTTCAAACTGGTGAGAGATAGAGTCATTTGAGGGTTTGTAATTATATTATTTTTATGTATTTATTCTTCTTTGCTCATATATTTCCCAAAATGTTAACCTAATTGCTCATTTATCCTTCTTGGGTTTTCAAGTTAAATATTTCTCCATTTTGATACTAAAACTCTTATGGGTCTCATTCTTTGGCAAAATTACTTTGATGGATAGCATAATGCATTTGTGATTGCTCCATGTTTCCAGTTAATTTTCACCCTTCACTTTTCTGAATTATTATACCTTTTAATTTTTTAATATTCAACAGTTTAACCTTCTTTTCCTTTATACGCAAATTTGGTACAAAGCTACAAAACAATTATGGCCTTCTTTTGATAAGTTTTTGTTCCTCGGGAATGGTTTTTGTTGTTAGCAGGGTGCCATGTCTCAAGAAGGTTTTTGTTTTTGGAAAGTAAATTTTATTAATTACTTTTAGGGAAAATCCCTCAACATTTTCTTGCAGTTGTTTTCTTATACTTTAGTTGATTTTATTTGAATTTGGGATTCTATGGTTTAAACCCTAACATTCGTGGGTTTTATATAATCGTTGACCAATCTTGGAATTATTCATTTTACACACCTATGTTTATAAATACTCTATAAAATCCACTTTCCCTTATGTTGGAATTTTCTTAGCATATACTTCAGAGTTTTCATCATATTCAAGTTTGTTATTTGGGTAACCCATTACCATATTTTTAATTGGTTCAACATTTGTTACAAGTATAAATTACACGTTTCTAGAACGAGGTTTTTTCTTAGGTATAACCCCTTTTATATTAAAAAAAAAAATAAAGTATTCTCATGACATTCCGTTTAACAATAATTTCATTGGACAAACCTTTGGCTTACATCCAATTTGTTTGATAATTCAAATGTATACTAAACCTAGTCAAATCATTTACATTTTTTTGTTTACTCTGGAGATTGTTCAATTTAATTAATGAGTTTGGGATCCTCCCTATAGGTCAGATGCTCTTTGAACCAATTGTTCATTCTTATGCATGTTTTTGACTCTCCCTTGTTGAAGATAGACACCCCGGATCTATGCTTTAACTTCCACTATGGAAAATCGTTCATATTATTTTTTTTTCCCTTAGAAAAAATGTAATTTCCATTAAGTGAGAAAATTACATGTTGTATATGCATGATGCAAGAGGGGCATTGCCTGTAAAAAAAATAAGTTCTCCAGTACAGATCTAAAATTGATGCCTTATGTCCACGCATGGAGTCACCATTCTCAGTTCTATGCAACATAAAATTTTATCAAAAATACTCTAGTTATGTAGAGTGTCCGCATTGTTATTGATTGGAAAAAACACATGAATATTTACAGATGAAAGCTAATAAGCAAAATAAAAAATGTAGCCAGGCTCCCTGTGAACTTGCTACACAGCCATGCCCATAACGGTCGATAGTAGTACTGATAGTGGGCTCCTTCCCTGTATTCCTAAATCATCCAAGTGCTGAGAAGCCTATTTGCAACTTCTTTGGATAATATGTCAGCATCTGCATTCCATTCCCTGAAGATAATGCAGCCTCTCGACACTGTTCATATTATTACCCTAAGGGGAATTTATTTTTTGTTTAAGGATATAGTGTCCTAAGTGTATTATTAAAGAGGATTCAGTTTGAAATCCTTCAGTCCAAAATTTTTGTTCTATTTAATTTATGATATGGGTCTTTTTGGTCTTACTTATAAACTACAATGTGTAATCTCATAAATTTTTGTTTAGATAATTCAAAATAAATTGTTATGTAACTCGAGCTTCACGTTCTTCTTGGTTATTTTGTATGTTACGATCATGTATTATAGTAATATTTCCATGTTTGTATTCTTTAATATAATTTGTAGAATAATGATTATAAAATTTCTAAATCATTGTTGGGTTTTTCTTCCATTTTGATTCCAAATTAAGTAGTGGACTACTAGTAATCCACTTTTGTTCATTTACACTCATGTAACAATTTTTATTTGAGGTTCCTTATAGAGAATTATGTCATTCTCTCAAGCATTATTTAAATAAAATATTTTTTATCCATTGCTCTTATAACTAAAAATAGGTTTAACTTAGAACTATGGCTCAAATTCTATTCCTTTTTTTTTTTTTTTTTGTCATGTCAATTATGACCTTACCATTCAGTTCCATTGATTCAAAGTTTGCAGTACTTAATTTTACTATATTTATACACAAGAACAAAACACTTCCATTATACGCCATATGTTCTTTAAAATTGTAACTAAAAATATACCATTCACCATTTACTCAAATACTATATTCTTGTTTATTTAAAGTATCTACTTAATACAGAGCTTTCCAGAGGCGTTACATAGTCAACCATTTACCTATTCTACTTCATACGTTTGCACTTTCATGTTTACCATTCTATACATGTATACACACAAAATACTTATATAATTTTGAATGCTAGCTTAATATAATTTCTATTCTAGTTTTCTTTCTCTTTTATTCTCATGCACATTTCAAAGAACTTTGCAAAAATGTATGACTATAGTGCTACATAGAATTTGAACCATAGAAATCATAGTATGTAACAACTATTCTAAGAATATGAGTTAGTGTATTGACTTGTAAATATTTTCTGGATATTAATGTTGGAGTTGTACTGCTCCACCCAAACTTGGCTCTCTCTCCTGAAAGGGCCCCCCGAAGCTCCAGTGGATTGCAAGCCAACTTATCCTTATGTTCTTTCTTTCTATCACTATACCTCTTACCTAATTTCAAAAATTCTTGAGTATCATTCTAGTATAAGACAAGAAAATACCATTTTCCAAGATTATGTTGGTATTTTCTAATTACCTCCTCCTTATCCACTAGGTGGTAGGTAGATACTCGGCTCATTAATGAGCTCCACTGTCCCAAACCTTCTATTGTCATTGCTGCAAGACCCTCCAAAAATTTTCCTACATTCAAATTTTGGAGGCTCCCATCAATCATGTGAACTGTCTTTTTTGAGTCATTAAATTTGTTTCATGCTTGTTCTCTAAGTTTCTCCAAGTTTTCTGGTTCCTTTCTTAACAAATCCAAAGTGTCATATTTTGTTAGGGGAAGTGTCGTCCTTTGTGAAAGGTATTTTTGGCACACCTTTAAGAGATAGATCAAACACATTATGTTACTTTAGTGCATTATATCTATCATAGGGTCACACGTTGGACACATTGCTAGGGGATTGTACACTTTCTCTTTGCAGTCGACACAATCGTAAAGTGTTGTATCTTAAGTGTCACACTTGGAGGTAAGTGTTACTTTCTTGTCATTTCAATGAATACGTATTGATTTTGGGTACTATGTATCTTCTCATCATGTGGTTGATCATATATGTTTGTGTGATCATGTTAAATACTTTTTATATTCTCTTACTCTTACCCTTTTGTTTCATTGATCTGACACTTAGTCAATTTTGGAGTTTTCTTTGTCCTCGTAACCTGCACAATTAATGATCAACTTGTATCCTCCATCAATCGTGTAATGTGCATTCCTAAGTCACAGTGATGAAGTTCTTATCTCCTGGAACTACGCATTGCACAATTCCAAATGACAACCTCCTTCAACTGTTCATTAAGCAGCTTCATAGCTCAATCACTTAGCCTTGTTGATTACACTTGCCCAATGTGAAATTCTAATTAGCCCTTCCTTACCTTGTGAAATTCACACTTCTAGTGAATAGTGGGTCATTTATGGACCCTTGTAGAATCCAACTATGTGATGCCCATAGTCTCCTCCTTAGTTGTTGCGTACTATGCAATCACAGTGCCCAACATGCCTCCTTGCCTTCTAAACTTTCCCAATGTGCAATCCTTGACTTACTTCTACCCCTACATTGCTCGCTATGTATTCATAGTGCCTAGTACCTCACTCATTTCCTCGTGATCCTTCACACTACACCCAAGAAGGCCTCTTTCCTCAACCCTTGCACAGTATCCCATCACAGTTAACATGTTGCATGATAAACAAGGTAGACTAGGTGATTTCGGGACTGATATTGCCTTGTCATGAATGAGCTTCATTACACATACTATCAACCTAAAATTGTAGTTAACATTTGAAGGGATCATCGAGGATAGGTTGAAAGAAAATATGTGGAGACAAAGCACAAAGATATCATCATACAAAGAGATAAAGGAACTTCGAACTACGAAAGATAGATGACAACTCAAGAAGACTTGCAAGACTTTGATACTATAACCTAACCCTTTGATGGGTAAGATGAATTACAACAAAGACCTATCATTAAGATTTGAAGACATAGTAGCAAAGAGAATAACTTGGCATTGATACACTACAATGAAGTCTTATGTCAAAATCAACAAATTATGGGTTCTCAAAGTGTCACCACAAAAGTCCTATGTTGTCCATGTATATTGCCACAATTGTGGAATGTAAGTTTGTATTTCCAAAAATGAGAAAATGTGAAATTTGTGGAAGCGCAAGGGTCACACAATGAATGTGGAAAGTCACTAGAAAGTCCTAAAGTCATATAGAAGCTCAAAATTCACATGGCAGATCAAGATCCATGAGGGAGGTCAAGAGTCATATGGGAGGTGAAAGGTCACCTCATTTGTTATAAATATACCCTAATAGCTCAAGCAAAGGACTTTTCACATTAGCTTCTCAAGCTAGGAATAGGAGAGATCATTCTTTTGAGGAACAAGTGGTGACTTAACATTCCATTATTGGAGCTACTAACATATCATTATACTAGTGTATCTTGGAAATTTCACTTAATGATTCGAAGCTTTTAGATCTGGCCCACTTTCATGTATATATCGCGAATGTTGTAAGACTATTATTTTATTATTTTGGTGTATTTTTGTGTTTCTACATACTAATGAAAATGAACTATTTCTTTGGCTTCAGTATGTATATTTCAATTGTGCATCTCTTGCTTTCATGATCGTTGTTTCTTTGTGAACTATTTCACAAGATAATTAATGATTCTTTTAGACATATGTGTGTGTCTTTATTAGGACAATACTATTACTTTTCTTCTAATGACTCACTTTTTCTTTCCCTTTCATGTAAGAACCTTTATACACATTGCATTTGAGTACTTCACAAGGCTAACTTACTTGCTCATCTCGAAATTATATGTGCACCTTCTTATGTTGTTTACGACAACCAAGAAAAATCATAAAGATTATGGTAGTTGGGCCTACTTCCTGGATGGGGATCCTATTCCAAATGGTGTGAGGTGTAGTTGGGACTTCATATCAGGGAGACCCCCTATATGTTGGTAGTTTCTAGTAATGTCAACACCTTCTAATATAATGTCCCGTCTTACTGAGAGATTTATTGATTAATAAATTTTCATACTCTGATAATCTAGTCCTCAAATTAGATTCCTAGGTCTTATATAATCAAGGGTAATCAAATTCAACCATTAACATGCAGCCCATAGTTTCTCTTTAGCCATTTGCAACCTCAAAATTATTTTTTATATTTTTACTAATAACTTAACAAAACATATCTACATAAGGTAACTATCAATAACACAATACTAATGAAGTAGTCCCAATTAAGTCTTAAAGTTATAACATCTAACGCACTTGACATATACAATATTCACAAATAAGTACTAAGTCGTGGGATATCACATAGAGAGGTTTATGTATTTTACTCCCCTTACTATTTGTAGTCTTAGAAGATTGTCTCTTTGTCTTTCATGCTCTAATTTCTTTCTAAGGAAGTCTGCCATAAGAATGTAGAGAAAGGGAAATAAAGGGTAGCCTTCATGCAATGATATTGAATCTCTGAAGAACCATGTGGATCTCATACTGAATTAAGAAGTGATCCAAGGGTTGTTGATACAGGAAGAGGCCTAAGTAATGAATTAAACCAAAACATCTATAGGACCTTAAATAAGAAGTTGTGTCTAACTCGATCAAAGGCATTGGCTATCCAAATTTATGATCATGCTTTTTTCTCCTTTCACTAGTAGAAAATGATGAAATTAATGACTAGGTGATTGAAAAAGTTAGTCACTATAGCTTTTCCAAGTGAAATACTACAAAAAATGAGCAATCTTAAGTGATTAACTAAAAATTACTAAGATAAACGACTAATTTAGTCTCAGGTTAAAATATATGACTAGTTAATAAGTGATATAACTAAAAATGACTAACGTGAATGATTAATTTAGTATAGTAACATAAAAATGACTACTTAACAAGTAATAAAATAGTACAAATTAGTCGTTTATGTTAGTCATTTTAATCATGTCAATTCAACAATCTAAACTTACAAGTGATAGGGTATTCAAAGGCAATTATAGATTGGCTGAAACGTTATACTTTAACACTTCTTTACTGCATCAATGGACTATTAGAGTTATGGAGCTGATTAGAACCTTCAGGGTTATACCCTTTGATCACATTCACAGGGAATTACATTAAAATATTGATAGATTATCCAAAATGGGGTGGGCATATAGTTGGGTCAAATACATTATGAAGAATACCTACAAGGAGAAGTGTTGAGTAATTAGTAGATAACACATTTCCTTTAGTTGAAAACTTAACGTTTCATGCATATCTACATTTTTTATTATCAGGGTCATATACATTGAAATTGGGTGACTAGTTTTTAACTTGGATACCATGTTTTTTATCTAGTTTGAACATACATTATGAACATAGAAGTACTAGACTCTTATGAAATTATTTTGAATCCTATGGGGATTTTGATATTTCTCGAACATTAGATGTTGACCATATTACAATATCATGTCATTCAAGTAAAGCAAATTTAGTATATGTTAGATGATGTAAAATACATCTTTGCATTAATATTAATACAAAAATGATGTCTTTTTCTTATTGGAAAAAAAAACTTACGACATTTCTCACCACCTAAGTTATTAGACATAATTTGCATAGGAATACATGCAACTACAAGAATCTTTGCTTAGTTGCTAAAGATGGCTTAAATTCATAACAATGATGATCATTATTTGTGTTCTCGGTACCATATGTCAATGTTGGGCTTCCGTGATGGCTTTGTGATGGTTGGGATTCGTCATAATAGGCATGTGAACCCCCAGGTGTGCACACAACTAGTTGAATGTGAATATGGGGTTTGAAACTTGGTAGGCACAATGTTGTCTATATTGTATGAAAGGTTGTTGAAGTTTCAAGACATTACCTTGAACCCTAGAAGAACATTGTACCACCCCTTAAACCCTATGTTAAACACTCCATGCTTTGGTGTTGATGTGCAAAAATAAATTTCATGAAAAATATATATTTATAACTTATACAAAACCATACATAAAATACATGTAATTATGCTAAAATTATACAAAATATCCAAGTAGGATTGTCCTCATAAAAACTTCAAATACTTATAACTAGCTTAGATCCATCTTAACCCCATATTTATGAAGCACCGAAAGGGATCCAATCTCTCGAGGTGAAAACCTCTTTTTTTAGTGTAAAACTTGAGTAAAGGTTTGCACCTCGAGACATTTGATCCCTCTGAGGACTTGATAGATCCGGGGTTAAGATGGATCTAGGTTGGTTATATAATACTATATAATATCTATTTTTGTATTTATGTGTCTCTTTCTTATTTGAACTCTCTATTTCTTCGCCCCACCCACCCCCCTCTCTCTCACACTCTCCTCTCTCTCTCCCCCTCCAACTCCATCTCTCTCTTAATTCCTCTTTCCCCATTTCTCTCCCACTTCCCTTGATCCAGATTTAAACAAGAACACAACAAATTACAAATATAACCATAAATACAAAGATGTAATAGAAATAACACTTCATTTCATTAATATAAAATACTGAAATATGCTTACAAACATAATGGAAATAAGACTTGCTTGGGCAATGGTAGCTTATCTCTGAGAAGAGATGTGGCAGCTACATGCCTCTGAACTGCATTACAATGAGGCTCAAGGGCCTTTTTATTATTGAACAATAAGAGAAAATAGTAAACAACCAAAGCCCTAACCCGAGGAGATGTAACACCAAGAGCTTATCAGCCCTGTTGGGGTGAGTTGGACAGCCAACTTCCCAGGGTCGCGACTTGGTCATATTATCTCTGTTTGATGCACATCATAACCCATTGGAAAGATCTCTCACGAATACAATGGAAAATATGATTTTAAACAAAAACTTTATCCTTCCTACACAGCACAAAAATACCAAAACTTTGTTCTCCCTTCTCCATGTGATTCATCTATATGAATGATATCAAGTCACATAAACAGAGACTTATATTTATCATATTATGTGAATTATAATATCATGTAATCGGTTGGTCAATGTTCAATGTTTAGTTTCACCTTATCTCTTTTAGGCGGCTCATCTCATTTAATGGGTTGGTCAATGTTTAGTTTAACCATATCTCTTTTGTGTTGATTTGGTATTTGATAAGGAGGTTTTCAAATGTTAAGTTTTCTTATTTTAATTTTTATAGAATTTTGTATAAATCGTGAAGTCTTTACTCTAACTTTGTATACTTTTCTTTATCATTAAAAATATGAAATTATAATTACACCTTTGCCGGGATGGGGTGAGCAAACACTGATCACCCTACCCATGCTCGATGTCAATTTTCGTGTCCTTCCATCAAGTTAAAATCCAACACGTGGAAAGGTTTTGCAGAGTCTTTTTAGTCCTCCTTTGATCTCCATGCCTTTGACCAACACGCATGATATGAAATTGGCGGTTCGGCGTATGATATGAAATTGGTGGAAACATTGGATTGTTTACCATTTGAAATTAGTTTAGGCGCTCGTGAATTTGAAGTGCTAGAGAAACGAGAATTCATTAGGGAAGAACCACAAGAAGGCACTGAATTATTATTACCATGATATGTAGTGTGATTGCCATCATAATTTTCATTTTTACAAACAACTTTTATTAGCCCTGACTAATTTTTCTTCTTCAGTATGGAGCTGGTGCGAATTTTTAGATGATTTCCACCACCTATAGCTTACGTCTCATACAACCACAGGCTCTACGGTGGCACGTGATTGCACGTGTTCTTGATTCCTTGATGGGTAAGCAATATTGAAAATTTTGTTATTCAAAGGTGAAATGAAAATCTTATATGTTGTTGCAGGCTCTTCATTTGAGTTTTCTTGTGACAGAAACAGTGAAGACTTTATGAAAGAGCTTGTTTATCGCATTACATAGCACATATTTTTATACAAAACCTAGTTACAAAAGTTTTATGAACTATCATTAACTTTTTATCTAATTTTGTCGATTATTGCTACATTGATTAACTCGCTGCCCACTATAGCCGTTTAATCACTACCCACTATAGCCTTCATAGGTTTGATTAATGTTCTAACACCTTCCCTTAATCATGAAGACATAAGACCTAAACATTAACTTGCCTGCTGGTCTAAGTCTTAGCTAGCCTTACAACAAAACATTTCATTCTAGCCTTCTTGCTAAAGGGTCCATGCTTGTTGATTTGCACGTGCAGTTTCATCTTCACCTTTCTCTCTTTCCTTATGAGCTCGTTCAAATACTCTTTGCTTATGTACTTAACATAAGCAACCTCTTTCGGATTGGGATGCAAGGCAAGATCTTGAACAAGGCAATCTAATTCATGATCTCCCCACTTTCTACGAGGAGCCACCAAAATGCACTCATCTTCAAACATGAGCAGCCTCTAAACAACATCCATGGTTGTATCTGCAACTATCACAACCATTTTAGAAGCGGATACAATCACATTACTAGCAATTGGGTTCAGAGACAAGCAAGTTTTGCTCTCATGTGAAATAGACTCCATCTCTTGATATTTATGGTCATCAATAAAATCATTTTGTTGATCTAATAATTCTTGTGACTCAAAAATACAACCTAAAAAAAATAAAATAAATCAATAAATATTACTGGGACCGAAAATACTTCAAAATAGACTCTCTAAAATTGCATCATTCGGTTCGTATCCAACATTATTCCAACATTATTCCACTCATTGTCCTCCAATCAGACCAGTGACCTTATTCCTGGCTCTCCACACACGGTGGCTGCCACAACCATTGTCACACACGGTGCTCGCTAACAACACTCTATGTAGATTGAACAATCCATTCAATTAGCCCTCCACACTCAGTAACACTTCGCATACCAGACCATCATAAATATTGAAACTAACCAAACAATGGTCCACCTTGAACAAGACCAACCTGCACCATCCAACTTTGGGTTGCCCTACCTACAGCACTCAATAAATGCAACAGTCTTCAGCAGCTTCGCTACCACCGTTACCAACAGTGACTTGATGACTTCTCTCAACATCTCTTGCCACAGCCTTGCAGTCGCTCTTCAGGCCTCCTTGGCCACTGCATGAGCCTCAGTCCGATGCGACCAATTCTCATAGATGACAACAACTCCTTAGACAAAGTTGCGTAAACACAATGAGATCTCTAAGGCAGATCTAGAAAGACCGAACCATGGAGAAATTCCTCAACCACTACGGTAGCAATAGACCGCCACCAATCTTTAGTTCGGAAAAGATCTAAACATCAACTCAATGTTGCTCAACAATTCCACATGATTCAAAACTCTTCTGGCAGTCACTACGCTGCCCTCAAGTCTTCACAACACAGTCCATTGCACTACTCGACACTCTTCAACAGCTCTCCTTGGCCCTCCAGGCCCTTCAGGCTCGACAGTGCGCTATCACAATATAACTCCACGTTTCGGGAAACAAATTAATAAACAATAGCATTAAACCATCAAATTTCCACAACATGCCGCAATTTTTACTTCAAAATTAAAGGTTCTCTGCACTGAATGGGCCTCTGCCTCGACTGCAATTAAACACATAGATTACATAGTTGGACAAACTTACTCTGCTTCCAGTCTCACAACCCTCACAAATCTCGACCCTCTGGATGCTCATAAGCCTCAACGAGTAGCTCAATGGCCCCTACTCACCACTCAATCACACAGCGTCACTAGCCCGAGCAGCGACACACGCACCCGCAACCACGCTACATGCTCTGTCAACCTCTCGCCACCAAATTAGCAAAAAATGCCTAGAACTCTGGCCAAAAAAACAAATCATGGGAAACTATCACTAGTTCAACACGCCCTCAACAAGAGTCGTCGTTCACACAACAAGTGATTGTTCTACCTTCTTGTCAGTGCTATGCCTTGAAGCTTTCAAAACCTATAACTAATAGTCCTCCAAAAGCAACGGGCTCTCTTTGATATCCAAATACAAGAAACTGAGTATGAACAATGAGTCTCACCACTCCAAAGCTTAACTACAAGCTCTCCACACAACTCAGTGCCAAATTGCACAATGCCTCCAAAACTACGGTCTCCAAGACTGCACTTAAAAAGCAGGCAGGCACTCAATCTTTTGATTTAACGCCAGATACTCACCAAGCAATGGTGATTTAACGCACCAGTACCACACACCCAGCCACTTCATACGATTGGCTCTCCACGTTCTCCACGCACAACAGATATTGCAACACTTCTGTGTGGCAAATACAACATCACACCACAAGGTTAGCACAACTCCAACAACAAGAAAATAGAACGTCCAGTTGCATGTTTGATCCACGCATTCACTGCATGCTCTCACCTGGTTCACAACAGTGCAGCAAGGCAAGGCGAATGCTCCTCATACACTCGGGGAGGAAAGCCTCAGCTCACCTGTGCTCCAATACCTCACTTGTGCTCCAATACCATGACAAAAACACTGAAGACTCTATGAAAGAGCTTGTTTTTTTGCACTACATAGCACATATATTTATACAAAACCCAGCAACAAAAGTTTTACGAACTATCTTTAACTTCTTATCTGATTCCGATGATTATTGCTGACTAACATTAATGACACGCTGACTCGCTGCCAACTATTGTCCCCATACGATTAGGTGTGATTAATATTCTAATATCTTGGACCTCTACAACTTCAATTCTTCTTTCGACGGGCCTCTCTGTGGCACGCAGTGGGAGCGGAGGTTCAACTTCAATCGATCCATTCCCAATTTCTCTGTCTCTGTTATGGGTCACATAATTCTTTATTGCACTCTATTACTGGCCACCTTTAGTCATCTCGATAATAACTTGTTGATTGAACCCAAAAACATTTAGATGTTTTTTCATTTTCTAGGTTGATGTCAATGTAAGGTCTTATGGACATTCCAGCTACTTGAGTCCCCTCTATAACAACTAAACCAATGTTGTGAAACCTTGATATACTTTCAATATATTCCTCTTAACCTGAGCTGCTTGAATTCTTCTGAAACAAAATTATTTGCTAGGTAACCTTGAGTCTAAATTATTTGCTAGGTAACCTTGAGTCTGATCTACCGGGTCATAAAGATTTTTTTGTCTCTTCAGCTGGAAGATAAGGGAGAATACATAGGCTACAACCATGTGTCTCAACCTTGAAAGGGATAATTATGATTTTCCAACATGCTATTCTATGTGTGTAAATTGCAGCATAGCTGGGAAAGGTAGGCCCATAACAACCATCAATAATAATCCTGAGCTGATAACAGTAACAACGTTATAAAAACCTTGTTCTTTCTTCCACTGAATAACACCAACCATAAAAAATCCACATGCAAGCACAAACAACATGTTTGACAAGACAAACCAAGTAAAATATCGTTGCACAATGCGAATCATTATATTATCAAGAGCATATGATGAGATGATCATCTTGTTGAATATATAATTTCAACGCAGCATTTAATACGCCCAAAACAGCTCCCAAAAACCACAAACCACCTTTATGCTTCTCGGGACCGCTTTTGCGTGGAGTGGTTTTCGTACATAGGCGACCCGAGAAAATTTAGAGCTGACGCGTGGCAGAGGCATGACATCACCCTCTGACAATTTCTCGGGAGGTAAAGCTCGGTTAAAAAGGCCTTCCGATATTCTCCTCCGTCGTCCGATCTGCTCCATCAATCTCCGCCATCGATTGTCTCAACCTGCTCTCTGACATCTCGGGACATAACGTTCAGCAGATAAAGGCATCCCAATATTCACCACAACCATCCAATCGAGCTCAACGTTTTCCACCATTGATTGCATTCAAAGCTGCATACGAACCTGCAACATGACATTGCGTAAAAACTTTGAGTTTGACCGCTAGTGAAACATGAAGGCAATTTAAATGGGTTCATATAGTTTTGGTAAAAGCTTTTAATTTTAATATTTTTATTTCATATGGAGGTATGGGGAATTAAATAATAGGTATGGGCAATGTCATATATTTTTTAATTTTATTGTTTTTAATTATTCACGGGTGTAAGTGTTGTTTTACTGAAAAAGAAAAACACACATTGTAAATTTTTTTTTTGGTTGAGTGAATTGTATTGTGGAATGAAACGCACAACAATGCGAGTAAGAAAACCAAGGGAAGCATGTATCAATGAAAAACCATGAAGTCTTTCACACAATAGTGAAAAGGGTAATGTAAGTTTTGGTGAATCCCTCTAAGTGAAAGAGGATGAATTTGTATCAGTGATTTTGTTTTAATGAATAGAAATCTCTTATGGTGGTGCAATACTCTGTTCTCAGTAATTTTTTTTAAAAAGCTTCCTTGCACAAAAGATCTTGTGGAGTAAAGGAAACAGAGCATTACCTCTGTGTGCTTGAATTTTTGTGTTTTTGGGATTTTACCAGTAAAATCCCCAACAGTGGTATCAGAGCAGGCTTATGCTCTTTGAAGGTGACAAAGAAGCTGAAGGGAGGAGTCTTTTGTTGCAGCAGTAGATCTTCTCCAGCAGAGTGAAGGCTCAGTCAAGAAAATACTCAGGTATTTAACAAAGTTTTTTTATGTGTTGCTAAAGAAGCAGTCAGTTGTTTTAAAATACACAGTCAAGAAATTGAAGCATAACTAAGGATGCAAGGAATGGCCAGCACAAGCACTGGTATGGGTATGTTTAACACCCAGCTCCCACAGTTTAATGGGAAAAACTATGACTATTGGGTAATAACCATGAGAGCCCTGTTTGCCTCTCAAGATTTATGGGAATTAGTTGAAGATGGTTTTGAAGAACCAACAAATGAAAATGAATTTAATAGATTAACTTAGGCAGAGAAAGATCTATTAAAGAGCAATAGGAAGAAGGACTCAAAAGCCCTTGTATTTTTGTACCAAGCAGTGGACCAGAGTGTGTTTCCAAGGTTAGCAGCAGCTAAGACATCCAATGAAGCATGGCAGACCCTCAAGACAGCCTATCAAGGCATGGAGAAAGTGAAGACAGCAAAACTACAGTTGCTGAGGAGAGA